>JAJOOF010001430.1:0-39778 GCA_029582545.1 Solanum lignicaule | reverse complement strand
TTGAATAATTCTCTCAAAATCATCATATTTATAGAGTTGTGTTTTTCCTTATAAAGTCAAAACCAACTCCAAATAGAACTACAACTTCAATCCTTTTCCCAAAAGAATTGGAAAAAATAATTCCAAATAGGATTAGGCCATGGCCTTGGTTGGAACATGGGTCATAGCCCAACACCCCTATTTATTGAAATTTCTTCCCAGTACGAAAAGAATAAGCGAGAAAACACGTTATTTGAAAATACACGCTATTTTTTTCCCTTTCCCCTAGAAATAGAATTCTGAGTTTATGTTAAATATGGGCACTACATGGACACAAAATTAATTAATGGAACTTATTATGGAAATAATTTCAAATAATTAATTTGAATTATTCTTAATTACCATAAAAAATTATAAATACGTAATTGCACTCCTCCAATTATATTTCAAAATTTCCCATTAAACACTTATGTAATTCTCATGTTAAGGTTACATATACAAATCAATAAATTAAATCATCTCAGAATTTAATTCAATGATTAATTTCTTTTATAACACTCCATAACTTATTTTATGTTTCGGATTCAAAAATTCACTTGCAATGTTTGATACGATGAAAGCTTATAAGCTTCTCAAATGACATATTATCTATCTCTACATCAAGACATGAATTTCATTAACTAACTTATTATTTCACCAATATATATTATTATGATCATTCGATCTATCAAGCTAAGCATATTGACTCATCTCAGAATCCTACATTTTAATAAATTAAAACGATAATTAATATATACATATCATAATATTATATCAGGATTAAGAATTTAAGTACATTTAATAGTTTAGATCGCTTTTGTTAGTCATTCTAAAGCAACTATCTCTACTCGGTCCCGTTCAATATATGCAAAATGCACTAGCACAAGATTATTGGAACTATAACGTTCCCTGCATAATCAAGATAAATTATATAAAATCTTGTGTTACAATCGTACCGATGACATATTCAATTTTCATCTTAGATTGTTAACAAAAAACTTATTACTTATAAGAGAGGATATAATCCTCTGCATATAAGCTAAAACTCTATACTCTAAGAGCCTGCTTGGATTGACTTAAAAAATAGCTTTTAAGTCAAATATAAAAAGTCAAATTTAAATAACTTTTAAGTAAAAAAAAAAAAAGTAGGGGGAGACCTACTTTTGGTTTTTAGCCTATTTTAAGTCATTTTAAACTTATTTCGAGTTATTTTTAAACTTGTCAAACACTTCCGAACTTATTTTAAGTCATTTATGATTTATTTTAAATTATTTTTATATTTATCAAACACTTCGAGAAGTCAAAACCTAACTTAGAAAATAGAATTGACCAATTTTTAAGTCAATCTAAACACCCTCTAAAACATTTACTATATAAGTAAGCAGACACCATAAACGAATATATGATCTATTAAGTCTTTTATTAAAATTGAATTAATAATTATTTTATAATAAATACTATATCTAAGCATATGATTTTAATAATATATATCCCAACAGTCTTATCATCCAAAAACTTGGAAAATGAATTAATGTATTGGTTAGACAATTTAAATCATATTTATTTGTAAACATTTGACATTAATAATAAAGGGTAACGTGCAAAATGAAATAAGTACATATTCTCCCAACTACCTATTGAACGTAAACAAATAAGCTTTGTTTGCCCCCACGACATTAGCGTACAATATCTCATGTTGAAAAGGTGATTTGATTTATGAATAATTGATCGACAACGACCTACAATTATTGAATGAGAATAAGTAGACTCGTTAGCCAACTTAATTAGTTTGAAAATACGTCGAACAGACTCACTAAGAAAATAAAGTGTCTTATATTCATAATTTTTCACTCTCAATGAAACCTCAGATTGATGGTAGGAATATCGTAATTTTATTTTCAACATACCTCCTCCAATACGTCCTATTACAAATAAGGGATCCCGTCATTTTTTCTCTAAGCCATGAAACAATTATTGTAGTATGTGTACTATTAACCAAAAACGATTAGACCTTTGGCTTGTATGTGTGCCCTTTTACATATAAAGCAAATCATGATTTGATATATAAAATTGTTTAGCTTATATACACAAGGTTATATCATCAGTTTCAATAAGTTATAAAATTTAAATTCAATATTTAAGATAGAGGTATTGGACACGTTATTAATATGATTGTAGCATAAATTTAATGTAATTTATATTTTGATTATAAAAATGATCTAATTCCAATTTCATGTACTATTACCTTATGAATATATTGAATGGGGTCAACTAGTGATAAGTATTTTTACACTAACTATATAAAATAGATTCTCTAATTCATGGGATATATTTGTACTCTTAATTTAGATACAATTATTATATTATGAATATTGCTTAATCGATAGTTTCTCCATGTGTCAACATGCCTAACAAAATTGGGCTATGACAACAAATATTTTGTTGCATACTAATAATAATTAGTTGATAGAGCTTGTTTTAGAGAATATTAATATCTTTTTACGAAAGATGAAATAAGTCGAGTAAAGATGTAAAAGTATTTATTTATTTAATCAATTGATTTCTATAATATTAATATGGGAGCTATACAATTTTTAATGTTATATTTAAAATTTATTGAGCAGTGCAATTACGATAAGTATGTCTATAAAAGGTTAGACAACAAATAGTGCCGGCAACTCCTTAATTCTCTGTTTTCACTATCATTTTTAAATACATCGAATAATTAAGTTTGCATCTTCTCACATGTTCTGATTAGTTTCTAATTCCTCCGTCCATTTTATGTGTCCATATTTAGGTGACACATCTTTCATCTAGCCAAATGGAGAATCTAGGTATTATTTGGGATTTAGCTAACTGCAATGTTGTAAGCAGCCTGCTCTTTTCCTTGTTTTTTGGCTAGGTATTTTTGTTCAAATTTTATATTTGCATGGAAAGCGACTAAGCGATTATTAATTTTGAAGCAGTCATAGTTAATGGGAATTTTTTCAAAACAACAATATTTTAGTTTTTAGTGGGACTCCTTAACAATAGTTTCACTATTTATCTAAAATGACAATATTTTAGTTTGTTAAGGGATACGTTATGTATTTATTTTATTTGATTAATTTGAAAGAATACAAATAATTAATAACAGAATAGAGAAAATCATGGAACAGAAAATTTCAAACAGGAAAAAAAGATTTTAAATATAAATCAATTACGTTTTGAAAGAGCATATGTTGCCATTTTTTCTTTCGAGCGTTTTTTTGCCTTGTTCTTAAGAATTCTAAATTTTTTTTTGCAAAAAATAGTTTGTCTTCTGAATCATTCAATTCATAATTTTCAAAGCTTCTTCGAGTTGAATTCGGCATATTCTTGAAACGGAGGTTTTCAAAATTCACGACTATAATTTCGTCAGTTTCATTGAATTCAAGAAATTTCGACATCAGGTATTTTTGTTTTTGTCGATTATTTTATTTGTTTGGATGATATATTCGTATATCTCGACTATAATAGTGGGTTAATTTTTTCGAAATAAGTGAAATCTTTGTATGATTTGATATTTTTAGCTTTTTTGGATGTTTTGTATCCAAACTATGATGTAGAACGATTGAAAATGCTCGACTTTTTTTAGTTTCGTAGCTGTTTTCTTTTATTTGAATGCATATAATATTTTTGTATCAATAATTTCGTCAGTTTCATTGAATTCAAGAAATTTTGACATCAAGTATTTTTGTTTTTGTCGATTATTTTATTTGTTTGGATGATAAATTCGTACATCTCGACTATAAAAGTGGGTTGATTTTTTTCTGATGAAATCAATGAAATCTTTGTATGGTTTGATATTTTTAGCTTTTTTTTGGATGTTTTGTATCCAAATTATGATGTAGAACGTTTGAAAGTGATTGATTTTTTTTAGTTTCGTAGATGTTTTCTTTTTATTTGAATGCATACAATATTTTTGTATCCCATTATCTTAATGTAAACAGTAACAATATGAGATTTTCGTATCCCCTTTTTTTGGATGTTTTGTATCCAAATTATGATGTAGAATGAATGAAATTGTTGGTTTTTTTAGTTTGGAAGCTGTTTTTTTAATGCATACGATATTTTGCATCCCATTAAGTTAATGTAAATAGTAACAATACAGGGATAGAGTCATAAAAATTATGCGATATACTGAACAGAGTACAACTAGGGATTAAAAATCATAAAGTAATTAAGAATTGTATACCAATATTTGTTGCCTTGTAGTAAGTTCTAGATACAATTAAATATTGGATTCAATTTATTGTAGTTGAGCTAAAAGGTGTAATCTTTGTATGTAAATACAGATCAGTATGTATTGAGTGCGTGTTCTATATTTTTTCTTTTTGAAGCTAGCTACCTGGAAGGCCATCCAAGAGTATCGTGACAAGGCATAAATCGAGCTATATGGGAAGAAGAACAAGAATTCTTGCAGTATTTGTGGGTTTAAGGGGCACAATAGGTGTTCATGTAGGAATGGACCGCGTATTGTTTAGTTAATGATGCTTGAATTTTATATCTTATTAGAGTGGAATTGTTTCCCAATTTCTAATGCCCTCTGTTTTATATATTTACTTGTTTGGAATTCTTTGAATATGTGTTCAACCGAAATGTATTCATATTCATCTTATGAATTTATTTTATTTTTGTGTATTTAACATGTAATTACTTTAAAGTGTAATTGAAAAATTATATGAGTCACAAATTTAAATTATATAAAAAAAATGGAATACAATCTATATACCTAAAGATATGTATAACTTACAATACAAAAAAATGTTGGTATAGAATTATAATGAATACAACTCTTTTGGCATTCTAGTTTAAGGAAAAGAAAATATAAATACAAATTAGTAGTAAAATAAAATGATATTGAAAATACATTTTTGGTGAAAACATAAAACATAGAATAAGTTGTATTCAAACTAAATTGTATTTATATTTCAATATTCAGTCTTGTTATATTATTATTATTTCACTTTAAAATTGTAGTTACTATTTCTCTGGATCAGTTTATATTCCAAAAATTAGGATGTATTTCAATATCAGTTTGTCTTCCAAAAATAAGGATGTATTTCAATATCATTTTGTATTCCAAACGCTAAATAAATATCAAATAAGTTTGTATTTCCCTTTTAATAATGTATTCATCACAATTTTATATATTATGTTTTCATCAAACTTATATTGCTTTAACAAAATAAAATACAAAAATATGTCTTCCTAATACAGTTATAATTAAAACTGCAGAGAGAATACACATGAATACAAAAAATGTCTTATTAATACAGTTATGATTAAAATACAAAAAATGTCTTACTTATAATACACAAACCAAATGAGGGAAATTCCCCAAAATTTTGAATATTATTTGGTATACCTCTAGTTATTCTTTTGTCATTGTAGACAATCAGATGCTTTCCCCAAAATCTAAAACCCTAAAAGCAAACTTCAATATTATCAAATATAAATGTACTAAAAATCAAACAAAATAAACATATAAATGAATTTTTAGATTCTACTAAATCTGAAAAATTAAAACAAAATCACAATCACAAAAAAATTGATTTTTTTTTTAAAAGACTAAAAATCTAAAATACATAAATATTTGATGAATATCTAAACAAAATCACATAAAAATAAAAATAAAAAGTGACTGAAAATCCGTGATATATACAATCCGGAATATACACCATAATCGGTGATTTTAAAAAGCAAATCAAAATAAATCTCAGTAAATTATGGAAATTACCTTTGCCAATCGAGAAATTTCTTGAATTAATATAGAGATTTTGTTTAACAATCGAGAAATTTCTTGAATTAAAATAGAGATTTTGTTGAACAATTTGTGAGAACCTTGAAGAAAGAGAAGCTGGAAAACGTGAAAGGTGGAGGAAAGAAAACGTGAAAGGTGGGGAAATAAGGGTAATGGGTAGTGGTGTAATTGTTTTTTTCTTTTTAAACGGTTATTGGTTTAGAATTTGGTCCAATATAGGATTGTTTTGATAAATAAAAGGAAATTTAAATAATAAAATTTGAATACAAATTATATCCTAAAATATTGCCATTCTGACATTTTAAATAAATATTTTAAAGTGTTGTTTTAACTAATTATGTTAGGTATTATGACTTGATTGCTAATTTTCCCTCCGAAAATTGTTTATTGGGCCATTTCTCCTGGTGAGAAATAGGTAGGTTAGGCCCAATTATGTATGGATGGGGTTGCTTTGTCCAACTCATTTGTAGTTGTTTATCCGTCATGTAAGATCTAGAAAAAAATGACATTATGATTCATCCGTTCTATTTTATATGATTGTGTAAATAATTTAAATTCTCGTAAATATGAAAATAGAATGGTATCAAACATTTTGGAACGTCTCAAAATGATAAAACAGATATATATTAGAACAAAAACAAAAGGAGTGTAAAACAAAAATAAGGTCCATATAGAGATTTTAGGCTAATATTACATGATAACTAGATTAACACAAGTGAACTACAAAAGAATCACACATAAAAAAAAGATTTCTCCAATAAACTAATCTATTGCTATGCTTCTCGGACTCTTCAAAACCGGCATACACGCGGTGGCCTTTTTGAATAGTATGAGCAACATAGATCTATTGTACGTATTATAAACATGAGATACTCGATATTCAATCTTCAACAATGTTGTGTTCATCTGATCTCCAGCATGTTGTAATCTTTCAAATTGTTGTCTTTGACGCTTTTCTTGCAAGAACAAGCCAACAAATCACCCTATAAAACACAAAGAAAGCAAGCATAATTCCAACATTCATCCACCTGGTATCCTTGTCAAGTCCCCTATTCTTCAATACATCATTTCCTGTAAGCAAACATTCTGAATGATTTTCATCATTCCAAGTAAAACATTTGTGTCTCAAACTCCAGTATTCATTCGTCAACAAAGCGTCCAATGGGTACCTATATAATGAAACATAGTACATGAAAAGCCAATATTTTGGTATGCATTCTTTTGGAATGAAGTAGCCTGAGAATAGAAAAAAAGCCCCAAGAACAGTGCAAATCAGTGAATTCCCTGAAATGAAATCAGGGGAAATTGCACTCAGAAACAGAACCAATGAGCTTGCCATCAACACTATCACCCAAACCACGAAAGTGAAGAACACGAAAGCTGTAATCGAGGGGTTCAGCCCTACGATCCAGTACACTGGGACAGCGAAAAGAATGGCCACTGCAAAGAGAAATGGGAGAAAGATTATAGTGTTTGCGATCATGTAAGAAGAGATTTTATAAGCTCCTCTAGACGCTTCCTTCATGATCACGCGCCTTTCTTGAAGATAAATTGGTAAAGCTTCAACAGTGGATGAAAGAAGAAAACTAAGGCTAAATGCAAAAAGGCCTAATCTTTCTGCAACTGCACCTTCATCATTCCTCATTTTTATATACACACTTCCAAGTCCAAATCCTCCCACAAGAGCTTGCATCGTTCTCGCCAAGAACAGTTGCTTTGTCCTGTAAATAATCTTCCAGAATCTTGAACATAACACTGCTATTTCGAATAAACTTGAGCAGTGTTTATTCGAAACAGAACCAATTTTTCCCTGATCGATTACTTCTTTATTCGCGGTGTCTTGAATTATGGCCTCTTCCCATCTCAAATAGGAACATGACTGATACTTAAAATGTGGTTCTTGATTTTCCAATACGGATATAATTTCCATGGCAAATTCAAGAGGGTTGAGCTGAATAGGTATTTCATATCCCATCCTACTTATATTTTCCTCAAGCGATTGAAGAGAACCATAGTGAACAACTGATCCATGAGAAAGGATCAAAAGATTAGAAATGTACTGAAGAATTCTATAACTAGGCTGATGGATAGATAAAACTATAGTTCTTTGTTTTGTTTTCGCCATAGACGAAAGCAATTCAATAACTTGAAGTGCTGAACTGCTGTCTAGTCCTGAAGTTGGCTCATCTAACAGTAATATTGGTGGATCATGTATCATGTCAACTCCAATCGACACCCTTTTTCTTTCGCCACCTGAAATTCCTCTGTTCTCTTCGTCTCCAACGAAGTTGTTAGCTACATGATCAAGGCCAAGTTCTTGCATCAAGCTTTCAACTCTTTCTTCGCGCTCCTTTGAACTCATCCCTCTTAGCCTAAACTTCGCGCTAAACATTAAAGTTTCCTTCACTGTTAACAAAGGAAGTAAATTGTCCTCTTGAGCTACATAACCACATATGTTCCTCAATTGTACAGGGGTAGTAATTGCATGATCATTGAGATAAACACTCTTTGGATCAAACTCTTTGTTACTCACCCTGCCTGATATCACACGTAACAACGTTGACTTGCCCGTTCCACTTGGTCCAACAATCGCTAGAATCTCCGAACATCCAGCCACAAAAGAAACTGATTTGAGTATGGTGGTTTTTGGCTTAGTACCCTTCTTCATTAATAATGAAGAAAATATTGAGCCATTTGGGGAAATAGTATATGAAAGATTTCGAATTCTTAGTTCATAAGTTTTATCTGGAGACGATTGTCGTGGTGGTGGTGATGAAGAATTGAAGGAAGAAGAATTAGAGTGAGTTATTGTGGATTCTTTGGCTGGTGAACATGAAGTTGAAGTTGAGAAAAGTATCATTGAGTCATTTTCAGGGCTACCAGGACTTGGATGGTAAGTTGTACATGGAGAAGCCATTTTTTTTTTGGAGTTAGAGAATTGGTGAAGCAGAAAATTAAACAAGGTTATGGAGATGAGAGAATATTTAGTTTGGATTTTGGGAAAAGGAAGTTGAACAAACTTGGTTGATTGTTGTTTATGTTTTCCTAAATGCTGGTGAAAATATGTAATGTAATATTGGCAGTGTTTGGCCATCTACATATTTTGACTAACATTTGTTACTATATCTTATAATTTTCCCACCAGTTTTTTTAAAAAAAATTAAGAGACTACATACACATATATGAGTAGACGATACTCAAAATTATCAAATTATGGTGATGTATACAATAACTCGTTAGCCATATCTGAAAGGGTGACCAAGTTGGTTGAGCAGGTGATCTCTCAAATGGAGGTTTCAGGTTTGAAACATTGCATATTTTCTCATTCAAGCTAGTCCACATGAGTTGCCTAGTGGGATTTCTCTATCCTGTGTGGTTTATAGGTTGTACCTTGTACGCACCTAAAGAATAGCGACTGCGAATTTTCTTGTTAATAAAAAAGAACTTGTTAGCCATTTGTCATCCATCTATCATATAGGACGCCGGGAAATGCTGTTATTTAATCTGTCTTAAAAAAGAGAAATTGATTTGAGTATTTATAAAAAGTTGTCATGCTAGTAAAGTGCTACTTATCATCAGGAACATCACTCGGATTTTTTAGTAATTCTATTACAGATGTGCAATTATGTTGGGTCCTCTGGCATAAACAAAATTGTTTTGCTACTTATAAATTATAGACCAACATGTCATTGATTTGATTTCTATATGCTCAAATATATCAAAATCATTTACGAGTATAGGCTGTCTAATGCCAATTATTTCCAATCCAACTATAGGTCCAGATATATCAATAATCTATTTTTGTTTCATTGGGCTTAACTTATTGTCACTGCCACCATTATCATGTTCATTGGATTGGGCTTATTTTTAGTCTGTGTATCTGTAGTTCCACCCTTCTTATTTTCTTCTGTCTTTATATTTTTCATCATACCTATAATCATAATTAAGGTGCCAATAGAGTCGGAGTTAGGATTTGAAGACGTTGGTGCTTCGTGTCACGTCACTCTAGCCATAAATCATGTAAGGAGTATATATCAATTTCGACTCGATATGAAACTTGAGTCCAACAAGTTGGTTTATGACATGACCCAATTTTATTAATCCAACAACATGGCCTTGTTAATTCATGGTTCATTAACTAAATTTAACATATACCAATGTCTTTGGGCCATTTCATAACATATGATCGATGAGTGTCACTTTAGCCTATGAAAGTGTAATTCCTTCTAAACTTCGATTGGTCTGGATTATAACCCATGTTGACCCAACAAACATCAAATAGTTTGTTTACCGAAAATTATAACCCTATGTCTTTGGATATTTAGTTTATAAAGTATGTATACAGTATGTAGATAGTATATCGCCACACAAACGCTACTCAAGTAATCTATCTATATCATTTTTAGTTTGTTAAGATAAAATGACATTTTTTTTATATTTGAAATAATTTAACCTAAATACTCTATGTTTTCCTTAAACATAAATTTTAGTAATACAAATTACGTAACATGTTTTAAGATTATAAGCTTCAAAAAATCGTTCTTCCTATTCAAAATTATGCATTCAATTAAACACTCATAAAATATAAATACTCAAAAGTGTGGACTAATTAATAGTCAACGAAATGGATTGAAAACACTGAATTCCCGAGTTTAAATTATATTGGAGGAATTAAAAAATAATAGCTAATAATTTTTTTCTCATTTATTTAAATCTTAATGACAAAGTTATCCAATATTTATGTTATGAAAAGTAGGAATTACATTATAAAATTAATCGAAGCGAGCGTAAATTATTCTAAACATCACACGAGGTATGTAGTCCAAAACCACAAATAGAATTTAGTGAAGGGAGAAAAAAACTTTAAAAGGTTCAAACCAATTATGGTAGGGTGCGCTTTTTGACCCCGACAGCAAGTCTATTTAGTAAGTCCCATATACAACTTTTACCCATTAATTTCTTCTTGATTTTTCTATGTTTTGTCCATTTGTTTTGATAATGAAGTTTCAAGCAAACTATATGTCCCTTTTAGTCCCAACAATTTTTTGTGCTCAATTTTCATCACTATCGCTATTTAACAAAATAATACAAGAACCAAAGTCCTTCCAAAATTCATAACTGTTATTTTCTTTGCTTAAATAGCACATTATCAGATCTGTTTAATTAGGTGATGCTTTATTTTCATATTTTGTTACGCGTTAAATTATTTGGCCAATATTGACATTAATTAATTCTTTATTTTGATTTCTTCTATGGTAGGGAAAAGGAATTAAGAAGAGAAAGTTATTGGTGAAATTTAAGTGACAAAATGAAGTTGTGTGATTTTGATGTTAAAAAATTATAATTGTGTGATGATTTGTGAAATTTACCCTTCAAATGTTCTTTGACACGGAGGATACAGAGGCCGATGATTAGAGTGAAAGGTTAATAGATAGTTAAGTATTGTTTCTCCTTACACTTACCAGTAGTATTAATATTAGTCTAGCTCGTTGTTTCTTGTCATTCGATTTGTGTTACACTGTTAGTGCATGTTGTTTCTTTGATCTGGTTATCACATTATGAATGCTAATTGGTAATGATTTCTCTATTATTTGTAATGTTTATTTTATTTTTGTATCTTGAATTGTGTTATTTGAGTTGACAGTTTTTCGGAAACAATTTTGATTTACCTTCATAAGATAAAGATAAAATCTGCATATACTCTACGTATTTCAAAATTTCGTCCATAAAATTACATTAAATATATTGTTATTGTTGTAACTATTAGAGAGATACTTCTCTTTTCTTTGTCGAATTCCGTCTTACCAAACAAGACTGACTTCTTACCAACCCGCGAAGGGTTGTGAGGCTGGACCAGGTACGAGGAATGAATCTATATCTGTGCACGGAAGTGAGATACTACCAGCATTGGATTAGATTATTTTTATAGTCATTGAGAGAGAGAGATACTTGATTAGTGGATGTTACATTTCTAAAGTATAATACACTGCCGACGTAAATCTTGAGGTCGATAGACATGTTAACAAGAGTTATAAATTTATACAACGTGTCACTGTCATTCACCAAAAAAAATCTATAGGTAAGTCTCCTTTAAATATAAAATTTGAAAAAATAAGATTTATATATTATTTTGAGAGAAGTATTGAAAACACCCTAAATTAGGTGTGAATTATTATTTTCATCTCTAAACTATTGACAGCTCTAAAAACACCTCTTTGTCTGACTAACTAAACTTAAATATACCTCCGATCTTATAACATGAGTGAAATACATCCCTAAATTATTGTCAAATTTTGGGGGTATTTTTAACACTTATCTCGGCTTTTTATTAAGGGTTACATGTCATACAAGAGTTTGAGACCACTTGCTATGTCTTGTGGCAAATCGGGAGTGTATCTAAGTTTAGTTAGTCAAGTAGAGGGGTGTTTTTAAGGTTGTCAATAGTTCAAGGATGAAACTAGTAATTTCTGTCAAGTTTAAGGGTATTTTCAACACTTCTCTCTATTATTTTCTATATATATAACAGGTAAAGATGATTTGATGATGTAAAAATTATTTAGAGACCGTGACAATATATATTACTTAAAACTCATATTACAAAATTGTGATTTGTGACACTCTAAAATTTCCTCTACTAGCGATTCATGTAGAGATCGAAATATATACTAGTTAGATAATCATTTATTTAGACTTGTCTAATTTTCACAATTCTTTTTCTTTTGAAGAAATGAAATTCCCAGAAAAGACTATACTATTGTTTTTGCAATCGAATTTGTGAAGAAAATTTACAAAAGATTTTCCCTCTTGATTAGCATTTAGCTCAATCCATGTGGCTATAATAGTTAGAGAGACTAGACCTATATATAACAATTAATTAAGATCATGGCAGTTATTAATTAGCAAAATAGCCAAAACATAATAGGGAATCAAATCCAAAAGAAAAGAAAAGAAAATGAAGCCAAAAAACAAGAAATGGAAATGATTATCACTTGCTTGCATGTGAAATTAGGTTGAAAGTTTATGATAAATTATTATACGTATTAGGCAGTGTCACAACTAACATTATTAGTAACAATGATGAGGACAAAGAAAAAAAGAAAAAAAGAATATATATATATGAGAACAGAAACAAACAAGTTTTGTTCCCCGTATATGAGCACGAGCCTTGTCTCTAAATTCTGGTCCACCCTACTTGTTGCTAGTAGTAATTTAATAAATAAGAGGTTAAATGATTTTTCACTTTTTTTTCTCTTTAATTCTAAGTTTTCCCATCCAAAAAATAATCGTCAAAAGGGGATAAAAAAAGAAACTTAAGTCTTGCTGATGCGACAAGAGGGAGTTGCTCATATGATAAACACCATTTACTTAGTTTTTGTTGGTGCTTAAAATGGATATGAACGAATTCTTTAAAAGACAAATATAATTTCCTGGGGAAAAAGAAAATCTTTACTTAATTTGAGAGTCATATAAAAGTGGAAAAACATCAATATAAAAAATGTGGGTCAACTGGGCTCATTATAAGTTGTATACATATCTTTCTTTTATTTGTCAATCTGCAGTTTTAAGCTTCAAAAAGCTAATTATTCAACATACATACACCTTTTTTCAATGACAATACTTTATGCTCCTTTATTCTTCGTCTTGATTATAAAGTGATTTTTATTAAAAAGTACTTTACCTCCAAGACTTTCTATTAGACTTAAATCGTATTTAATTGACGCTAGAGACTCCTAGCATGTTAGTATTCAAAGTGACATGGGCTAGTATATATATAATACCAAATGTAATCACACGATTGTATTGTGAAGAAGTATGTTAGCATAATTGGCCTGCACTCAGATTACTTATCGACGTGAATTTGGATTTAGTTAGGTTTATAGGTAAAAAAAAATTCCTAAATATATTTTGTCTGCCTTTTGAGATTATAAAAGATTAAGAATGACGTTTATAATCGTGGATGATAAAAATGGTAATACTATTTTATCCTCGATCAAGCAAGAATTTCAATTTTCGAAAATATAACCCACTTACCTCAATTATATTACTAATATTAATTGTACTTTTTTTATGAATATCAATTTAATGTGCAGTGTTGGAAAAGTGGCCTCTACAACTGATCTAGTGTAGGCACATGTTATCAACTATTGTAATTAATTTGAGAAATAAGAAGAAATTAATTAATACTTCAATAAAAAAGTTGAAATGGTTTAATATAAATATTGGTGTTGAGATGTGTATGCCATTGATCATCAATTTGAAAGCGTGAAACTAGTGCAACAATTTGGGTTAACTTATTTCCGTACCATAATAGTTGATCGATCATCTTATCTAAAAATAGTTGTCATATTATAATTGTCCATCTTACTAAATCAAGAAAATATTAGATAATTTTTTCCTATATTACTCTTACAATTAATTTTTTTTCAAAATATTCACATTTTTATGTAAAATTCTCAATATATAATTTAAAAAAAAGATGAATTAGTAAAATTATCTTCTTATTTATGATTTTCATGTAAAAAATAAAATAATCAACTAATATAAAACTAAAAAAGTAAAAAATAGTAAAATATAATATATCAAGTCAATAAGGATCAAATAAAACGAAAGAAACGAAATAACATATAGTTAGTAGATTAGGAGAAGGAACAAGAGACTAGCTAGCAGATGCACATGTATTATTCACTAATTGCCAAATCGATATACTATCTAATAGTCTATACTATGACAAAAAACAAAATAATCTAATTTCAACATGAACTCTCCATTTTGTGTAGTGTTTGATTTATTTTTTTTCCTTCAATAATGCAATCTGTCATATGACAGCAATTAGTGAAAGGATATGGGTTGAAAGAATGTCGGTCTGTGGAGAAATATATGCTTGTAAATGTTCTTTGTCTTTATATGGACCATTATCCTATGTATAGTCTTCTACCATGTTATGTGTCTAATTCATTGACGTCTTGATACATGCACACTAATTAAATTGTGCATCTGAACCGAAGCATCTCACGTTTTTTCACTTCTTGCCACTGCTACTATATTTATTGTTTTGTTAAACGATACTCTCTCTGTCCCTAATTACTTGTTCACTTTTGAATTAACACATTTATTAAAAAATCAATTAATGATATAGTAAGTTTATCATTTTACTCCTATTAATTATGAAGTGGATGAAAAGTTCTCCATTTTTCAAAGTAATTAGTCATTTAATTGAGGGTATAATAGGCAAAAAAAATTTATCCTTTCTTGATTTGTCAAAATGGACAAGTATAAAAAGAAAAGTGGACAAATAATTAGGAACAGAAGGGAGTATTTTCTTTCTTTAAAAAAAAAAAGATTTAGTTTGATTTGGTGTGAAATTTAAAAAATAAAAAACTTTTTTTAATTTTGTAATTCTAAATTAAAGTTATGTTAAATATATTAAATATCGTTTAATCTTGTATCCTTAAATATATTATGTGGAAAATTGAAATTAAAATATTGTCAAAAAGGAAATAAGTCATTCCTTTTTAAACAGATTAAACAAGGAAAGTAGATGATCCTTTTTGAAACGAATAAAATATATTTTTTCATGTTTTATCCTCAATATCAATTAGTATTTATTTACTAAATTATTTTTTAAAGTATAATTATACATTTTAATTAATATAATTATTAGAATACAATAATTTTATATAAATCAGTGTTGCTTAAGAGAATTGCAAAACTGAAGTGAATGAGTAAAATTTAAACGATTGGAGTAAAAAGTTGAAGGCAGTGGTACCAACGACCACGAAGATGAATGCACTAAAACATATTTTCTCAATTTAATGTGTCATTTTTTATTTATTTTTTGAAAAAAAATATAATTGGACCTTTAAAAAATAATTTACTTTATTGTAAACTTTCATTTTTTTTAATAAAATAATTAGATCACACATAAATATTTATAACTTATTTTAGACTATAAATTTTTAATTTTTTTTGCTTCAATCTTTTGTATGGCGAGTTAACTCCATTAGGAGGGGATTACAATTTATAAATTTGAAAATCAATCCTCCCTCATTAATAAAATAAAAATTTAAATAGTCAACCAATTGAGTTACTGAGTTTGTCTACCAGCTTTCTTTACACTCCGGTGTGGTGGTATCATTGTAATTTATTATCAAGCAATGCTTATAATAAAAATAAAGTTATATGTAATTACTTTTTAGTAACAACAATTCTGAATAAATATTTATACACATAACTCATGCTTTTCCTCTTTACAAATTTTACTTTATGTAAGTTTTATTTTCCTAGAGACGAATTAAAAGTTTGAAGCTGATCAGTTGGAGGGCAGCACATGATAAACCAATTAATTAATGAGATGGACATATTAGCCATGTGCCAGCACCAACCCTATATTAATTGACTATATCATATAATGATCGATCGAAAAAAAAAACACATATTTCTGGACAGACAACCCACCGGAATAATTTTTATTCCATGCATAAAGTGGAATAACTATTTCACTCACCTAGCTAGTATATATAATGAGTACTATATATGTTATTTTATTTACTTTTCAAATTAAGAAATAACTCATATAGATATAACTTAATTATATATACTGAACAATGTATTTTAATAAGAGAACCTTTCATATATAGCAAACATAAAAATCATAATTGTATGATATAACTATAGTTTGTATAACTGTGTTTCATAGCAAACTTTATATGACTATTAATTTGTATATTTTGGTATACATATACATAAAAAAAATTGCATTTGGGTCTATTTGTATATTTCGGTATATAAATGGGTCCTGCATTTGTATATTTCGGTATACAAATGAGGTCTTGCATTTGTATATTTCTGTCTATTTGTATATTTCGGTATACAAATGGGTCCTGCATTTGTATATTTCAGTATACAAATGAGGTCTTGCATTTGTATATTTCTGTCTATTTGTATATTTCGGTATACAAATGGGTCCTGCATTTGTATATTTCGGTATACAAATGGGTCCTGCATTTATATATTTCGGTATATGAATAGGTCATGCATTTGTATATTTCGATCTATTCGAATATTTCGGTATACAAATGGGTCCTGCATTTGTATATTTCGGTATACAAATGGAATGGCAAAAAACATGGAATATTTGCTGCGAATTACAAATAAAAGAAACTATGGCTATAACATTTAATTTGAATTAATAGTTTGTTTTTTCGTACCATTTCCCCTTTTAATAATAACCATGTTTGTAGCTTGTTACTTGTGTATTTTTTTAAGTAACTAATTTCACTTATTATTGTTATCTTTAATATGATATGATAGTGGCAAATTGTTTGATTAAATCAATCAAAGATATTTTTAATATGTATGATATTCGTTCACATATATACTCAAACATCTTACAACCATTGGTCAAATTTTATGGGATAATTTGGAGAATTATTGTGTGTTATCCAATTATTTGAATATTTATGATTATTATTAAGGACCACAAACCTTTTTAATCGATGGATACATTTCAAGCTACGAGTAAAGATAATTATTTGTAATATGGCCAGCAAATGGATAAAGGCTTTATAAATTAGGTTCCACACTATCACTTCACCATTTTCATATATACTTTTCTCGGAACGACCGATTCTTATATTAGTTCTTCGACCAAGTCAATCAAAAAATCTTTACTTTGGAATAAATCCATGCGATTATTCTTAAAAAGTCTCTCACCGTTAAAAATTACTCCTTATATGTAATATTTTTATTTTTTTTAGAAAATCAATTTCCTTTGTACACACCCAAAACAAAACATATATTTACACTATACATTTATAGAAGCTAGCTCCATTTAATTTTCTTATTTAAATTCCCTCAACAAATACCATTATTAAACAATAAAAAAGAAAGTTTTCAGTTTGGTCGAAAGTAGTTGACCTTTCGGAAATTGTGAGGTAAAATGTCGTAAAGAAACCTTAGCAAGAAAAAGTGAAGACAAGGATTGCATTTGGACCTTCAAAGAATGCGTTGCAGCGGATGAGATTTTTTTTTATCAGAAGTCTCAGGTTTGACTTCTAAATATGAAAAAATCCTTGATAGGAAGCACCCTCGAATGGTCCCTACTCGACACGAACCTTCATTAGTCAAGCTTTAATACAGATATCGAACACCAAATGAAAAATGAGATCAAAAGTAAAAAATTGTATTTGGCTCTCACAATCTATAAGCGCAATTGTAGCCGTTTTGCCTGTCTCTTTATAGCAAAATTTCACGCTTTTCTCTTCTTATATATTATGATTCTAGCACAATAATAACATACGTTTAAAGTTCACAAGACCATCATATTCTTGGTTGTTCAACTAATGAAGTGAATATACACAAATTTACACCTTCATTTCGAATGGATTATATCGATCTTCTTGACTTGAATCGATCGAAAGCACTTGATTTTGTATTGTTAAGAAAATCATTTTCTATCCTTCATTTCTTCGTTGTTTTCTAAAATAAGTATAAAGTTACGCTATTTTACTTAAAAGACATAGAGAGAATTATATATATGAAATATTGAGCAAAGGAGTGATTTATTTCTTAATGTGAAGCTTTCTGATACAAATTTAAATTTAATCGACCTTCAACATAAATATCAGTTGTCAAATGAAAAATCTCAACAATAAAAAAGAAAAAGAAAAAGAAAGTAAGAGTGTGGGGTTATTTGGAAACTTTGAATTTTCCAATTTCTTTGGATTACAGATAAAGGGATACAAGGGAATTACTCTATAGTCTATATAGCTAAAAGAATATTTTAATATATTACACCTACAAGAATTCCTTTATTTTCTACGGCTTCTTTTGTTGACTTAAAATTCTTAGCTTCTTTGTTCTGTATCAGCCGACAATTATTATTACAAGTAGAGTAATTATTTTTTAAATGGTATTGGAAGATGTTTAAAAAATATTACTCTATTTGATTCATATTAATTGATCTTTTTATTAAAAATATATGCCCCAAATTATTTAACCAACTTCTAAATGAAGATAAAATAAAAATTTAAAAATTCATCTTATCCGTACAATTAACAATCTTTGAAGGCCTTGAACAAATTTAGAAGTTCTAAAAATTTCTTTTTTTAAAAATTCATTAATTAATTTGTATATTCAGTGATATCTATTCATATATCCTATGCTATTAAACATAATTTTAATAATTATCTTGAATCCATCAATATGAATAAAGGGCAAATTAGTAAAAAATGACCATCTTATTTATGATTTTTTTAAAATGTAGTACAAAAAGATAGTGATCAGCTAATATAAGACGGAGAAAATAGTAAGAAATATCGGTAATTAGTTTAAGTATTTTCTCTTAGTCCTTCTTAATCATTGCTAATTCCTTAAAATTCTGAGAGCTCTTTTCTTGAAAAGGTGGTCTTATCTTCTTTTTTTTCTTTCATAGATAAAGAGGTCTTAACTTGAAATTTATGACTCATAAATCTCTGTTAAAGAGTGTTTTGGTAGGTGAACTCAATATTGAATTTGGTTCACCAAAAAAACACAACTATCACACCATATTTTACTTACAAAAAAGGTGTTAATTATTCTATAATAGTAGTACTATTTAGAAATTAAACAACCTATTAAGTTTCTTTTTCTTGTCCTTTGCCATATTTTATTATTATTATTTTGGCCTAACAATCACTAGATTCCTAACAATCAAGTATTATTAGCAGCTCTGAAAATTTTGTTCTCCTACTCTCGTCAATGAGCATGTCTACTACAAAGTTTTGTGAGTATATTGTAGTGAAAATAAAACAAATATATTTTTAGTTTAAATGAATAGTTTTTGAAATTACATAAAATTTATGTTGGATTGGAATAATCAGATATTATACGGAAGTTAATAAAACAAACTTTGGATGACAATAAATCATATACAAAAAAAGTATATTAAAAAAGACATAATAATTTGATCAATTGACATACATATGGATAATTCAGTGTAAAACCATTTTATCCAAAAAATAATTGTGTTATCGCCCTTCATTCTAGATACAAAATAATTCTAATAAGATAAGAAAGTCAGGCAAATACCTAACAACTCATGTCTCGATTATTCCTTAAGAAATAGTAAGTCCCACTATTACTATTCCTTAGGAAATTAATTACTGAAAATGTTAAATTTGATTGATAAGAATCTTTCTTTTTCAAGGTTAAAATGAGAATTGAGAGCGAGTATAAATATAGTAAACAATTTTGGGGCCGGGTTGCTTGGCCTTTCCTATTTGAGTAGGTGGTTTGGTTCCCTACTTTTTATGCTTTTTGATTAAAAACTTGATTAAGGAAAAAGACTGATTTTTTTAATGACGTTTAAACAAAAATTAACAGTGATATTTAATCAAATCAAGAAAGCACAGAAAATGAAGAGAAGAAATTGGAAGGTTTGTCCACTGATTAGAGAACAAGACTTAATCATGAAGAGGTAATGATGTGAGAACACTAACTTGTATCATACTACTCTTTTTTTTTTTTACATGCTCACATCATTACTTTGTTATATTTATAGCTTTTAGCAACTTATAATTAGAGTAATTTATTACTATTATGTTTTTAAACGAATGTATAATTCGTTTGGCCAAGCTTCTGATCGGAAGCTAATAGAATCTTTTTCTTTTTGGAAAAATAATATTTAACTTTTAGAGTCGATACGTTTGATCAAGTTTTTAAGATAGAAAATACGTGTACTTAATTATTTTTTATTTGTAGCATAGAAGAAAAAAATATAGAAGTATTTTTAGATCCTTGATCAACCATAAATTGTTGCTCTAATATCGATTAAAAAATTATATTAATTAATCACTCTCCATTAATTCCATAAAATAATTTTTCGAAATCACTTTGAAGTTCCAACTAAAAACACCTTTTTGGATAAGCAGATTTTGAAAATTTGATCATTCTACCTATTAATGTTGGAGCTAATATCTCAAATAGTCACTCAATTATGAATAATTTAGATAATTACTCAACTTTGATTTATAGTCCAAAAAACACTCAATTATATTTAATAATTTACTCAAAAGTCACGGTTTACCTTTCCTAGAGTAATGCTGACCGTATTAACGACCACAATGAGAATCGGTTGAGTGGATTATGGCATTTAATTTGCAATTATTATTGCATTAAACCTATAGATACATAGGTGCGTGCAACTTAATTAAGAACCTAGTACTGGTTATAATTTCTTGACCTACTCTCTAGTCTCAACTACTTTTTGGGTAATTTATCGATTATTATATCTTTTTTGAAGCACAAATATAAATTACAATCTTGTATCTGGTAAAATATTCCAGGTATCAAATTTGTTTGAACATGATTATTCAAGTAGGAATTCGAAATTTATTAAAGTTGCAAAAGATATAAACGGTGTTAGTTTTAAATGAACTGATCGAATTTTAAGTTGGTGTAAAAGTTTAACTTTTAACACATTTAATAATAACGAATACAATCAAACTTAGTTATAATATCCATTGGCTATAATAACATTTTTATTATAATGTCCTGATTTTTCTCCAAAACTGATTTTATATTTTATTTATAATAACAATGTTATTCATTATAGTGATACATAATATAAGTTCGTTTTTACAGTAAAGACGGACAATTTCTTGGGTTTTCTGAATGGTAGGTAAACCAAACTTGTGCTAAAAGATTATCACGCAACAAAATGTACATGGTAATTGAACTTGATTTCATCAAAAAAAATTCCTTGTTCGCCGGTTTTTGGTCATTGTTTTTGTGCAGTTGATTTTTTTTAATCACTAATGGAAACCGAACCTCCACTAAGAATGTCCAACCCATACCCATTAGACAAACAAATTACTTTACTCTTTATTTTTATTTGTTTATTATGTGAAGTTTAAAATAACATATAAAAATGAACGAGAAAGTATTGTTTTGCTATTTCATTTAATCAAGTAAAATACAATATGACAATAATTATCAAACAAATAAAAGGAGGGAAGTAGCGAAATGGCGCGACGCTTAACGTCATTAGCACCACGATGTCGTTTTGTTAGGCTAATAAACAGTCAAAACTCAATTAACGGCTTTTCTTTAAGTGTAACTTCCTCGCCCCACTCTCTATAAAAGGCTGAAAGAGAGAGAAACCAAATCCATAAAGCATTGCAACACAAAAGATACCGCCCACCGCCGGCACCGCTGCGATGCTGCCGGAGACACCTCCACCACCACCTTTACAGTAACTCTGTTAGATTTTCTCACGCCAATTTCTAACTCCATTCTAAAAATCAGTTTCCCGGTGAATTGTCGGTGAAAATGTTGGTCCACAGTAAGCAAAACCAGAACCAAACACGTGATATGAAGCACCGGGTACTCACATGCCTACACAAGCTTTCCGACCGGGATACACATTCGGCGGCGGCTTCTGAACTCGAGTCTATTGCTAAAACTCTTTCCCCTGAAGCAATTCCTCCTTTTGTTTCCTCCATTTCCGTCACTGATTCTTCGGATAAGTCACCAGTCCGTAAACAATGTCTCCGACTGATCTCCCTTCTTTCCGAGCATCATGGAGATTCTCTCTCTCCTCATCTTTCTAAACTTCTAACCGCCGTCGTCCGCCGACTCCGCGACGCGGATTCCGCCGTACGCACTGCTTGCGTCACTGCTTGTGCGTCCATTTCATCACATCTGACTAAACCTCCATTCTCCTCAATTATCAAGCCGTTCCTGGAAGCGCTTTTCACGGAACAGGAGATGAACTCGCAGATCGGTGCTGCTTTGTGTTTGTCGGCAGCTATCGAGGCGTCGCCAGATCCGGATATTGCCTGCTTGAGGAAGTCGTTGCCGAGATTTGAGAAGTTGCTTAAGAGTGATAGCTTCAAAGCGAAGGCAGCATTGCTTACAATGATTGGCAGTGTGATCGCAGTTGGAGGAGCTTCTAGTCAGCAAATTGTGAGGAATTTGGTGCCGTATTTGGTGGAATTCGTTAGTAGTGATGATTGGGCGGCTCGGAAAGCCAGTGCAGAGGCTTTGCTGAGGCTCGCGGCAGTTGAGGGAGACGCTTTATCTGAGTTTAAAGCACCGTGCTTGAAGACATTCGAGGCGAAACGATTTGATAAGGTTTGTAAATTACATTCAATTTATCTCTTCTCTTTTCATTGTTGGCTGATCCGGATCCAGTTCGATTTACCATTGATTGTTATCTATTTGGTACTATATTTCGCCAGATACTTAAAAGATGATTGATTAAATTGTACAGGTAAAGGCAGTGAGAGAAACAATGAATCAAATGTTGGAAGCCTGGAAGGGAATCCCTGATTTGTCTGATGATGGTTCCCCTCTTCCTTTGTCAAATTCCTCTTCCAAGGGTATTTTCACCCTATCTTCGCTCTAATGTAGTTAGGTTTAGTGTATTATTTCACATTAATTACCTTTGGTGCATTTTTGTCAAGTTCAAGATCATACATTCCCCCAGGTTAGACTGTAGTTGATGTACTTTGTATGCGTCCTAGTTCCTTATTTTGTGTCCTTTTGATAAACTTGTTGGTTTTCTACTCTTTTCTTAATCATCCGTCAGGCAAGAATATTGTTGTACCTTGATTTTTCCCAAATTAGTATATGTTTTTTATTTACTTTTTTTCGTAGTTTTTTTTTTTTTGTTGTTCTGGGAGGATGTTAATCACTGAATTTTCTGATTTGGTCACTCTTGTGCTAAATTACGGATCATCTATGCAAGTGGTTGGCTGTTAGTTACTTTGTTCCACATTTCATCAGTTCCTTTTTGTTCATAAGATCTTTTGCTACTGCTTTCTATATTTTAGTATGCTGATGTTGTATTGTCTAGTTTAGTTTAGTTTAGTTGCTTCTTGTTTTTAGTTTTTTCCTTGGGGTAGTTTAATTTCTTCTTAAAAACTCTTCATCTTTTAATACTCATTGCTTGTGAATTTGAATCAATTTGTATGTTTTCCATGTTGTGTCCTTGAAATAGAAAATGCAAGTGATGGACGTTATCCTCCTGGTCTGAAGACTTCCAGGGCTGTGAGCTCTAGTGCTCCTAGTGTAAAAAGGCCATCTAACAAGTCATCTGTAGCAGATAATTCCACTGCTCCTGCTGCCCACAAAGGTCCAGCAATCTTTCGCAAACTTGATCGCAAGAAGCCATGGAAAGTTGAAGTTTCTGCTCCTCATGGTTCTTCTGCGGATTATCACCAAAACAAAGATGGGATACAGTTGGGCAAAGACGAGGAGTTGGAAACACATACACAACCTGGAGTCAAACGTACTCTTTTTAGTAAGATCACTAATGAAACCAGGAATAGTGTGGTGAAGGCTGGATGTCGTGTGGTTCCATATCAAGATGAGATATCAGAATCTACTGTAGTTGTGAGCAATGAAACTGAAAATCTCTGTAGGAACCCAAAAGATTGTGAAGATCTCTCGCTGATCCGGAAACAACTTGCTCAAATTGAAACTCAGCAGTCCAATTTGTTAGATCTTCTCCAGGTAATTTTCGAATATTTGACGAAATTCTGCTTCTATGATTCCTATTCATAAGGGAAGTGGTGTATGAATGAAAGTATCAATCGGAGAAAAAGAAGTACAACAAATATGAGTAAGGTGCATTAACTTGCCTGCACTTGTTTTATGTTTAATACCAAAGTTCTTTTCCTTGCTTCCCAAGATGTACACTGGAAACAGGAAATATAGAAGGAAATTAGTCCTTGTATAGTACCAATTTTTTATGCTGCGACATATGCTTTTACTTCAATGATTGAATCCTGCAAAGAGCCCAAAATTTTAACTTTCTCTGGTCTTATGCTAGTTCCTTTGGATCTTGATTAAAAAACATATATCAGTTCCCGTTGGATCAAAATGCTGCTATATGCAGCTCTCGTGTTTACTTTGTAAGATATTCCAGCCTAATTATCAATTTCAGCTCAGTGTGCATTGGATTTTTTTATAATATATTGAGCATAGAAATGCTCTTAATCATTATTTCATAAATCTTAGTTCTCCTGATTAGTCCATAGATGCTTCCTTGAGTATTTTTCTCAAACTTCTTCTTCTCTTTGTATTTATAGAAATTTATGGGGAGCTCACAAAGTGGCATGCATTCTCTGGAGACACGTGTACATGGTCTGGAACTGGCATTAGATGAAATCTCATTTGACTTGGCTATGTCAACCGGAAGGATGTCAAATACCAACTCTGCATCCATGTGTTGCAAGCTACCAGGTGCAGAATTCTTGACTTCAAAACTTTGGAAGAAAACAGAAGGTCGTGGTGCAACTTCACACTTCTCTGCTTCTGGTGGAACCTCATCATCAGCAGGTTTAATAAGCAACGTAGCTGGTCAGAATGGAAATGGTGAAAGACTTAAGGTGGAGAATAGGACATACCGACTCCATAGTAGTCGTGGGTTTATTGTGAACCCATTAGCTGAAATTCATGGTGATCCACAGAGAATTTCTGAACCTTCAGTTGGTGGAGTTTCAAAAAGTTTGCGAAATGGTGTATGATAGTTTATGTCAGGTACTTCAGTAATATTTCATATTTTTCCATTAATTTATATGTATAGTAGAGAACATGGATTTTTGTGCTTGGAATACAATGGTCACATATATTGATAAAAGTCTGTAATTGTGATTTGGGTGCATAATCAGTTTCTGTTGCCTATATTGGGGCTACCCTCTCCCGAGCATGACGTGCTATCAGGAAGTGAATGACCACACAGGACACTTCTTATTCGTCATTACTTTTGTAACAACCAACTGTAGAGTCCTCCTTTAATCCATTCCCATGATTTTTCATGTGAGGGGGTTGTTGGGAGGATTGCAATAATTGTTGTTAGTAATCAGTGCACACTGGGGATAAGTTGATAACCCCAAAGAAAATGTGCAGTTGTTAAAAATTTATAGCTAACACATTTTCATTAGGAAGTTTATTACTTGGCACCTTGGCCCTTGGATCTTGTGTGCTTACTACATTCAAATGTTTACCCAATTCTTCACAAATATTTTTTTTTTTCGAGTGGAGGAACGTACACTGAAACTGTTTTCCACCGTTGCTTTTGTTTCCAGGTTTGGAGACTGCATGGATTCTTGAGCATTGTAGTAGAGGATTGTCAAGAATGAAGCAGGAAGCAGTTTCTTACTAGAACAACTACTATTTTGTGCATTTTCGGCCTTGGTTATTCACTCAGTAAGCTTTGCCAAGTGCACTATAAACTATCCCACATCATTCAAGCAAAATTTCTTCAGAATTAGTGTTACCTTTTGATGTTCTACTTTTTGATATTTCAAAGTACGAAAAGGAAAGCCAGACCACTGTATGGCGGGTTTGGTATGAACGTTGGCCTTGTATAGAAGAATATTTCGTTTATTTCATAATTTGCTAAGAACTACTTTTCTTTCTTTTTGATGCATTGAATAGGGCTTGAAATGATATCAGAATATGTAAATGATTGTTGCCAGTGTGTCTATATTGATGATGCCCCATGGTGGAACCATGAATTGTGAGAAGGGAATTCAAAAAATTTCAACCTGCGATATGAATAATTTGTTTAAGTACAGTACCTTACGTCAAATAAATTCAATTGTTTTTGTATTTACGAAAACAAAAATGTTTTTTGGAGTCCCGTGGGCCTTCAAGACTTTGGTGAGGGCCTGAGAAAGATGACCTTTCCCACCTAATTAACCACAACTGCAACCCAACTACCCAGACAGCTTAATAATCGTAAGTACCAATTATAATTAGTCTTAATTGGTGAAGACAGCCATAATTCAACTGACCACGCGGCCAATCAATTGGCTAGCCATGCTTGTATACCTTTTTTCTTATAATGCTATAAGTTCTAGTCGTATACTGGTCAAATGAAACATCAGGCAGTTCATAGAGTTATTGAAGACTTAGTGATGCACAATGATGCCGTAAAAAGAAAATAAAGAAGATGACGGCAAATTATGGAAACAACAACTTAAATGGAGATACATTTCTTGTCTTGTAATTTGGGTAGAAAACAAGGAAAGAAAGGAATAACATTTGACATTTCTTTCAAGAATTAATAATTTTGGGTCCAAGAGGAAAATTGATTCCCTCCTTTATTTTCTTTCCACATTTTTTACTCAAACCAATCAATAGAAGGGGAAAATTTAGAGGTTTACTTCATTTCTCTTGCTTTCTTTAGTTTCCAGGAAAAGTAATACTGTGTATTCTATAATTTCAATTCACGCATATGAATTTCAAGCATCATTCCAACTACATTTTTAAAACGGTCATCAGTTGCTATAACTAAATAGGTATCTCGGAATTACATCTCCACAATTGTGGCCGGGAACAGAAAAGACGGAATGTAAACCATCCTCGTGTAGAAGTTATTGCATCACTTTAAAAAGATTCAGAACTTATAGCATGACCTCAGCTAGCAACGCGATGTGGAAGTGCAGGACTTCTCAAACCATCATTCTTGCTGCTGCAGGACTTTAGATCCTTCCTTCTCAACCCTCTACATGAAGGAAATACTCACATATCAGATAGCTGACTAGTTGAGCTAAAAGTTCAATAAACGACGTGTAACGCTGGAACAATGCCTAATTAATAGTCAGACGTCAAAATTAGCACATCAGTACAGAATACCAAAGACATAAAAAAGAGTGAGCAAGCAGAATGCAGAACAGAAAAGCAAAGAGCACAGGGACTTGTAGCCATAAGCCGGAGGGATTATAATTCAACTTTCATTAGAACCATTGACAACACGGTAGTAAGATGGTCCAGTTTACTTGAGCAGTAACACAGATTCACCTTTGAAGCAACCGTACTTATCACCATAAATGAAAGGAAATGACATCATACATCAACAAATCTTCTAGAACTTTGATTTATCGTTCAATATTTTACACAGAATTTTGGTCACCTATCAGAAATTAGTACTTAAAGTAGATAGGAAAAGAACTCTTGTAGAACTTCTATTCATAGTTCAATTTTTACACAGAATTTTGGTCGCTTGTCAGATATCAGTAGTTGTAGTCGATAGGAAAAGAACAGAACAAGCAACTATCCAACTATACTAGAATAGAACAATTATGGGATAGATTTACGACGTTTATTTAGGCTAAACGGAGTGCAGGTAAGTAGTTCATGTTTGAAATCACACAGTGCAGTGGCACCCAAACCCAACATACTATTGAAGCAAGAAGTACAACCCCAAGGCAACATACGAGCCACTGCTTTCGTGCTCCAATAATTGGTAATCTGGCATAAGAAACTATCCTTAATTACATTCCACGGAAAGACTGAGCTGTGAACAACCATAACCTAGAAACTTATATGAGCTTCAGAATATATATATTGATAATGAGTTTAACCAATCTCTTATAATAGCTGTTTTGAGTTATTATCCATTTATCGCATCCTTTTCCAGTTCATACGGAAAGCTAATGGTTTGTAGAAACTCTTCCAGTTTACACCCAACAGTTCAATGACAAATAAAAGGCAAACATTTCTTCGTTTTACATGTTGATGTTATATACTTATACTACATATCCTATCAACCATAACACAAATAAAAGACAGATAAACATACTATTCAGGTCATATAATCACAAACTCTTATGTCAATCATATATGAGTACAAGAACATAATTGGTATAAAAAAGGCGATCTTCCTTTAATAAAAAACGAAGAAAAAGAATAATCTTTTGGTATTCGTTTAAATTTAATGAGGAAAAGAGGTTTTAGGGTTTATCGAACTAAGAAATCAGAGAGAGATGAGGATTATTGGGATTACCGATTGTCTGTTATGCCAAGAGAGACCACGGTAGACGTTGGCGGAGAAAGTGGCGGCGAAGAAAATGGTGGCAACACCCAGCCCCGCCGAGAAGGCTTTAAATGCCCAATCTCCTGCTTTACTCACCACTCCCATAGCACACAACTCTTCACCTCGTTTTTCTTATTTTTCACTCGCACTCTTTTTAAGAAAATAAAAATATTGAATGTAAAATAAATATAAAAAGTGATAAAAAAAAAAGAAAAAGATAAATAAATTGAAATTATAATCATATCTAAGTGCCATGGGTAAAAATTTAAATCAAACTCAAAGTTGGATTATAAATTTGAGAAATTGTTTCACATTTGTTTTCCAACTCCATCTTGATAAATTTCAAATAAAGCAGTCGATATGGTGAAAACGCAGTTAAAATATGGTTTTTGGGTGGAATTTGTGGCGTCAACCCATTGGATTTATCATTTTTTGAATTTCTTCCGTATAATCAAACACAACTTCATTTCCAATTTCATAAATTTTAAATAAGTGAAAAATATGCTTTATCAGTCCTCAAGACATATTTTCTTATTATGCTTTTTGACCCTATCTTCGGTCCTTAGATAAGTGAAATATAAGGCTGCATTGTCCATTTGTTTGAGGAGTTGTAAGCCAAACAGTTTAAAGTAAGCAATGGTGAGGCCAAAACTCCGCCATAATAGCCATCTTAGAAATCAACACATGTTTAAATCAGACAATTGAGATTCTTATATATTGAAAATAATTAAAACATTAACTGTAAACAATGTCAAGTTCATATATTATATATATCATAGCAGGACAGTATTGAAACAAAAAGAACATCGTCAACCTATTAAATATTTTATCAATTCAATCAACTCTCAGTCCTTATCCTTCACGACCTTCTGGAAATGATCTCCAAGGGTGGAAAGAACATCATGGATTTCTGCTGCCAGTACTCGTGTTGGCGTGAACTCTTTATTCACTTCCACCACTTCTTCTCAGACAAAGATATTAGCTGCCAAAATATAAATAGAGAAGATGAGCAAACCAAGTGATCAGCGGGTTCAAACCGAGAGTCGAGAGCAAGAAATTACTCATCAATAATGCCGTGAGTTCCTTTATCTTCCAATAGAGAAACATGAATGGAGACATATTCATACAAACTGAAAGCTAATAGAACAAATTACGTGCTCTACAGTGGAAAACCCCACAACAATGACAGGAGGTAAACAACACCAACATACCCAGTGTAATCCCACAAGTGTGGTTTGGGGAGGGTAAAGCTACGCAAACCTTACCCCTACCTCGTAGAGATAGAGAGGGTGTTTCGGATTAGACCCTCGGCTTGAAAAAATATGTACTTCAAAGCAGTTTAAAAAGGGGAATACAGAAATGAAAGCAGTAACAATGAAATAATGTGAAATGGAAAATAGTACACAACATACAAAAGAAAGAACACTAACAACAGCAAATTAATGTGATAACCAAAGCACAAACAAACACAGGTGATAACTGAAATTGAAGAACAAGAAACTACACGAATATTGCTAGTACTACTGGTAAAAAAGTAAGTAATGACAGGAGGTAAACATGTGACTTTTTTTATTCCTTTGTCACTTGAGCTAGGCCTCCAGAGCATGGTATTTTAGAATCCTAGGAACTGATAATTTTTGTGAAGTAGTAGAATTAGCAGGTCCAAAAATATTCCGAGATTAGCAGCTTATTTATAAAAGTGTCAGTATAATTCCCATATGAAATCCATTCAGAAGAGCACACCATATCTGACTCCAAACTGCACAGACAAATAAGTTCTCTTTTCTGTCATAAATATTTAAGCAGTTAAAATTACATCAAAAGACACTTCTTTGTTTCTTTTGGATGGGTGGTAAGTAAACGACAACAGATACCAGAGTTGTCACATTCCACGTATTAACCTTATATATGAAAATAAATGTAAACTTCTATGCATATACAACATGGACATGCAGCAGAAACATCTACGAGAATAAATAGAAGAATAACCAACCTGTCGTGCAACCTGTGCCATTCGGCGACTGTCCCGTGATGATTCTGTTGCTGAATTTGACATTTTTGGCTCTACATGACCATTTAGTTTTTCTCCATTTAATTCCTTTGGAGAGCTCTTCTCAATTGGAGCATTCTCTTCTGATACACTCAACTGCTCTCTCTTCCTCTTTCTTTGAAAGGTGTATTTGATGACTCTATCTTTCGGAGTTTGGCTAGGAACTTCACCATATACATCAGCTATCTTTGACAATGAGTTTCCTGGCTGACTGCTAACAGTTACAAAATCAGGTCTGTCACTATGAACCGCTAAGTTCTCCAAGGATCTACTTTCTTGTCTGGGGGAGTCCATTTTTGCCATCACTAACTCATCACTGACTGTTGAATTTAGAACACTAGAAATTTCAGCAGACTGCGGTTCATTTCCGGAAATTTCAGTGAACCCCAGCTTCATGCCTGGTTCAGTTTTTTCTATCAGCAAGCTGTCGCTCATCTGAGAAGGATCTTCACCAGGAGCACAATCTCTATCAGGGCTGGAGTGAGCTATCAAGACACCAGCATTTGATGTTTTATCAATATTAAGGAAATGATCAGGACTGCTTCTTGGAGAAGGATAATCGACTTTCCTATTTCTCATAGCTCTTCTTCTTTTTCGGCGAAAAGATTTTGAAATCTGTGATTCATTTCCGTGCATTTCAGTGAATCCCAGCGTCATATCTGGTTCATCTTTTCCTATTGACAAACCATAGCCCATATGAGAAGGATCTTGATCAGGAGCACCATCACTAGCAGGGCTGGAGTGAGCAGTCAAGCTACCAGTGTTCGACGTTTTATCAATATTCAGGAAATGGTCAGGACTGCTTCCTGGTGAAGGATAACCAGCTTTTCTATTTCTCATAGCTCTTCTTCTTTTTCGGCGAAAAGATGTTAGCAGGTGCCAGCTGCTAAGCAAGTCATCTGCTTGTTGAATATTTTCCTGTGGATTAACCACATCATTGATCTTATTAATAGGTGCTGAATAGATCCCTTCACCTTCATCTACTGCATTACCATTTTCATTTTTAGTTTTTTCAACTCCTTTAGAAACAGATAAATCTCCATCTAAAAGGTTTCCTTCACAAGCACGAATTCTCTGTGTACACCCATTTCTGTATAGCTCTGGCACTTTACTTCTCAAAATTATAGAGGGTAAATCTGGACCTGAAATGCTAGGTTTTCCAAGTTGAACCATTTTGCTACATGACTGATGGCCCTGATTTTTCTGCTTCATATTCATAACTTCTACGTTAGAAATTGTCATAGATACCTCCTGTGATTCATGAGGCAACACAACTCTGTTCTCTTCGTGTAGTTCTCCAGGAGGAGCAGTGTCAATATCCTCTAAGTTACGTACTCCTCTCTCTTTGCAGCTTGTCACCCTCTCAAGATCTGCCTGAACTTCCCTCAGCTCTACTCTGAGATCACTCACAATATCTTCCGCTTCCTGAAGTTGAGCTTCAAGTTCTTCAATCTTTCTCTGTTGACTCAAGGACGTCAACTCTGCTTCACTAATCTGTTGCAAAAGAATAAGTAAAAACTTATGAATACGCGAAGCACCAGTAAAGAGCATGATAACTCATGGGGAAAAAGGGGGGGAAAAGTATTAAGCAAGAGTTACAAAGAGTATCCAATCACTGGTGCTATCTCTAAAAATGCACCAAAAAACGAAATGTTAATCTAATTTGTACAAAGGAATTTTCTACTACTCTGAACGCTCTCTTGTTCCTTTATAGCAATGCGAAAGGTGGTTTTCAGTTTTGTGTCAAACTTATATATGTCAAACCTGTAGATGCTGTTGAACAGCTTTCTGATGATTACTGAAAGCATCATACTTGATAACAGAAACTTTATGGTCTCAATAATTTAACCCAAACACCTTATTTCAGATTGACAAGACAATTTTTGGAAGCCAAATTGTAAGACAGAAAAGTGCTGCTTGTTATGTGGTCAATCACCATAGAAGGCTTTTAAAACTGAACTCAGTTCGTAGACAAACAAAAAGTAAGCTAAAACCTACACACAGACAGTCCAAGTGAGGAGTATACTGACACTGAGACAGATAGTTCAACATCACTGATCAACAAATATCCTCCGAGCCTAAATGTCTCTCTTCACTCTAGAAAGTTCCAAATTCATTTTAATCATTTCTTTAAAATGCATCTGTCGATTCTAGAGCTCAATGAAGGTTTGGAACCCTAGTAGCAAATGGAATCAAATTACCAGGCTAACAAGTTTATCTGGTTCCAAGTCAAAGTTGCCCAAGACTGTGTCCATGCAAATATACATATAAAACGAGATTAATAAATCCATTGGCATGACCAGTGATTATGCTACCCTAGCTACCAGTCAAGAAAAAATTTCTTGAAGAAGGAAAGAACATGTCACAAGGATTTTTGAGGTGCATATCAAAATGATAATATCAAACAAGAAAACAAAGAGAATTGTATAGATAGCAGTAGTAACAAGATTATAACCTTAAGAAACTAATCCAGTGGACTGACACTAGCTTCTATCCTATAATTCTAAGTGACTATGAACTTCTATCTAAAAGCAAGCCAAACAGCCAAAATGGTAAGACCGTGCGCACACAAGGAGGAAGCACGTCACCTCTATGTGCATTTGTGAAGTTTGGACTCCTAAGTGCCGATGTCTCTCAATGGATATCATAGAAGCTTAGAAGCCTAGGTTACAACCAAACGACAATGCTGATATACAAAATTACTGGGTAAACAAAAGGAACTGAAAAGAAAGACAACACTTCATTTAAGATGAACTCTTGCAGAGGAGGTAAGAGGTCCCAAAAGATTTAAAAAAGAGCCAAACATATCCTACAAATATCGCAACACATTCGAAACGAAAGGAAATTTTCCCAAGTTAATGAATTACACAGAGTCATTCCATTATAAAGCCCAAAACATTAGGGTCAAACAAGTTCTCAAGCACTTAGTCAGCGGCCCTTTTTATCCTAGGTCCAACAACCTCACATTCCACTACATCCAGCAAGGGATCTATTTCCTCTGGGCGTCCATGGCAGGTGCCACACAAAAACCGTAATTTGTCCCAATGTTCAACTGTTTTACCATTAAGACACTAATTACCTGCATGCCATCATCCTAAATACAAAGAAGCTGCACAACAGGAAGAGTCCTGAAACTCTGTGTAACCAACAGTTGACAGCCAACATTTTGATAACTCAACCCTTGAAAGGAAAAAGGGTGTGCAGGTGAATAAATCTTGCCCGTACTTGATTCCCGTTGTGCATCTTATTACAACCCAATATAGCTCAAAGTTCACAATCAGCAATTCATCGTCTTTCTTTTATTGTCATTCTTTTGATAAGTCATTATCCACCTTGTTATATTTTTAGGAAGAGACAGGACTTTATATCAAGGAAGAGGATTTCCCTCAGTACCCAACCACCCATTTGAGTAGAGATAACAATTCAACCCCATTGAGAAGTCAATTATCCACCATGCTATATTTTTAGGAAGAAACAGAAATTTGTATCAAGGAAGAGAATTCTCCTCAGTCCCTCTCCACTCATTGAGTAGAGATAACAATTTAACCCACCCTCAAATCTGATGGAAAACAGAATTAAATGATGATCAAATGCTCAGATAAATTTAGGTCCGGGATCCAGAGCCTCCCTTGTTACCTACTGACCTTTACTTTTGACCTCTTCAACTAAAATTAAATCGGTAGAGCATGTTAAATTTCTCCTTGGAATCTTATTAGATACATAAAGAACAGGTGAAAACAATGCCAATTAACACAAGTGAATTGTTCACAAATAGCATTATTCTCCTCAAAAGTAAACTGTCCAAACATCTATAAAATTGAGGTTAGTATGAGTTTATTAAGTCTAATGGTAACTTATAATAGAAAAGAAATATCATGTTTAGTAGGACAGGTGTAACTCTATTTACTAACATGTAAAACTTGACTCAAAATTTCATCAATTTGCACATATTTCATAACCAACTGATAAATATGTGAACATTGTTGAGTGAGATGTTTGGAAATCCTCTTCCAAGTTCAGTTTGTGGCATTGTAATTTCTAGAACCCATCACAGATGGCATTCCTTTAGAAAGCGCAAGACTGCCATGAGGAGAAAAGGCACACATAAACAAGTAGGCAGACAAGCTATACCAGCTGGAAACCAAGCTGTAGCCGTTTTCTCAAGGTGGTCTTTGGGACAGCTTGCACGGACCTCGACAATTCCACCAGGTACCTGCTACCTCCCACCGGCACAGGTACCAAGTAACTTTGCACCAAGGGTTGAGTGAATGGAAAGAAATCACTTAGTTTTTTTACCTCTACTAGGATTTGAACTTAAAGCCTCATGGTTCTCCCCTTAAGCCGCACACTTGGGTGCAAAACCAAGTTGTAGCCTTTGACTACCTTCATGAATCAAATAGATCTTAAGCTCTAAATTCATCGTAGAAATTTATTTTCCTAGCCCCATCATCAAGAACATAAATTGAAAATTCCAGCGATGCCTTTGCTTGTGATACCCTATCATCACCCTCTCTTATTTTTTTGGAAGTATGTACCTGTTGATCTCGGGAAATATCTGGCTCAAGTTCTTTCGACTTATTGGAAAATACATGTACAAAACCTTACACGAACACAAAAGACAAAATAAGACAATTACTTTGACCTTTTCATTTAAATGATAAACCTTTTTTCTCTGTCATGAAACAGGAAGAAAAAAGTGAATAAAACGTTTAGATGGTGATGCCCTGCCCTAGTGACAGACGATTTGGAATGAAAGAGAAAACAAAAGTTCAAAAACATGGAATCACAAAAGGAGAAATGAACAACAACAACATACCCGGTGCAATCCCAAGAGAAATCATTTTTGAAAAATTAAAATGTTATTGCTCAAATAGAGGGGGGAAGAAGAAATAACATTCCGAAAGCCATTGACATCCTCAACTGAATATCAACATGAAAGACCAAGAAGCATGATCACAATTGAAAAAGATAGAAATGATTTAATCCATTACTGAACAAGTTATGAATTTGATTGACAAAACAAAGGCACAATATTTTTCTACATTTCGTTGATTCTAATTTAAAACAAAATAGACCAGTTATCCTAATAAAGTTTATTACAATAGCGTTGGAGACTATAACATCACCTCCTTCCCCACTTCTACCAAAACCAATCCCAGAGAGAGAGAGAGAGTGAGAGGAAGGGAAGAACAGAATCAAGAAGAACATTACCACATAATCTGGGAGAAAAAGCATTAAAGATTGTTACCAGACCTGAATATGTGGTATGATAATAGTTAGACATTTGAGACGATAGAATACTGAAGTATCATTACCTCAAGCAATTTATTTCACTCTTAGTCAATAAATGTAAAGCTAATGTTTCCATCCTAACCACCACTCCAGGCCAGAAAACAAGAAAAGGAATGGGAAGGAAGAAAGACAGATGTTTGAACTACACTGAACAATCGACGAGAGGTCCTACTCAGTAATACTCCTTGATCAAATTGATACTTGCCTTTTGAAAATATGTGGTGAAACTTCAAAATGTATAGTATCTCGAATAGAGAATTTTGGAAGTCTAAATGTCTACCCTTTGAGTACCCAAACACTTTCAGCATTTGCAAACATTTTCAGGTTTCAAAGAAAAAGATGAGAATAACCAGACCTATTGCAAGCGGACATCTAGTAAAAATTACATACCTTCTGAAACAAAAAAGTTCGTTTTGAAATTGAATAAGTCAAAATTCCATCTGCCGTGGTACATGACATATAGCAGAGACTCAACTTTTATGAACAAGACACATACTCAAAGAAGCAGAGTATAAGCAAATATTTCAACCACAGCGAAAGAACGTCGCCTTACTGAACAGACACAGCATTTTCTCTAGTCTAAATCGCCTTTAAAACAAATTGAAATCGTAGGAGCAGAAAACAGGGGTAACAACATTAGTGTTAGCATCAGAAAAATAAACATTACTAAGAGTACAAGAGCTACACAAAAACCTAATTGAGTTACTAGGTCACAGCACATAATTTTTGAAATTTCCTGTCTCCACCAAGGGAGCCTGAAAAAAGGTGAAAGAAAATCAGCAAGAGAGATGATCATACTTTCTTTTACTCAAAATTCTTTACACATTACTAAAACTAGAACGATGCCTTGAGCAGACTGCCCAACTCATCAACAAAGTACTCAGCACAACATCAATCAACTCATTAACAAGTTATCTACCTATCAATCAATCAACTCATTAACAAGTTATCTAGCTATCAATCAATGACAGGGGAAAAAAGAACATTTACATCACTACTAGACAAGTCAAGAATCAATTTTACCACAAAAATCAAGTTCAATCAACCAACCCGAAAAACCCAAATGAACACACATTGAAGAGCACAACAATCAAGAAAACTCAATACTTCAAAACAACACACTAGTCAAGAAACACAAAAAAAATCACCTTTGAATCCATCATCTGTTTGAGACGCAAAAGCATCCCAAGCCCCTCCTCTTTCGCCACTTGAAGTTCATGCTTATAACGAACAGCCTTCTGTTCGGACGACATAATCCTCGCCGCCGCTTCCTTCGCCGTATTCAAAATTATATCCGCATAAGCCCTTTTCAAAGCCGTCAGTCTCTGCAACCCAATAAATCAAAATTCAAAAAAAAAATCAAACCCACCCAAAAAAAAACATCAATGAAACTAAATTAACCGTTACAACCATCAAACAAAACTTAAAATACGATCAATATCGATTTCCATTATCACAAAAGTACTCAAATTTAAAAATAGTTTTTTTTAAAAAAAAAAACAGGTAGTTAGAAAGTTGTAAGTAGTGGTTGAGTTGGTAGCGCTGCCGTGAGAATCCGACCAGATTGTCGGAATGTCGGCGCCGGGCTTACCTCATCGGTGTCCATTTCGGTTTTCCGTTAAAGCATCGACGGGGTTGCGGTTTTAAGGTTTTTCAGACCAAAGTATAAAAGAGAAAGAGGGGAAGGTGGTTTTTTTTCTTTCTTTTTTTTCTCAGCAGCTGTCTGTTATGAACTGAATGTTCTGTTGTGTGATTCTGTGAATGTACGTTTATACCCCTAAGAAACGGGTTGAACTACGAGACCGCCACCGTTATGTGACTGGGGGCGGTTTTTGTCTTTTCGGGTTGTAGAATTTGGTTGCCAATGTGCGCGCGCCGGAAAAGGTATGGGTCCGGATGGTTTGGATGACGTGGCAGTATTGGGTTGTTCATCCATGGTGGCTAGAGACACGAGGTTGAAGTTTGGAGGGAAAGTAGATCTCAAAATGGCCCCACTTTCATTCCTTAATTTGTATTTTTAGTTTTTTTATACGTTAGTTTTATTAATTTTTAAAATATTAAAAAGAATATTCGTTCGGTGTTCGGAAAATTCTACACCGAGGGTAATATGTTTTCTAACAAAAGCGACTCCGTAATCGAGAGGACTTGAGCCCGAGTCTCTTGACAATGATGAAAGAGTACATATTACTTCACATCAACCTTTGTTGGTAATATTCGTGGGACTTACGTCTCAAGACTTATATCTCGTATCCCGTGGTAAGTTAAATGCTCCATCTTATGTCGTACTTTAAAATATATATATATATATATATATCCAATTACACAAATATTTATATCATATTTACTAATTATTCTTATAATTTGAAATAATTATATATTATCTCATTAATTAATAAATTTATATAAGATTTCAAGTTAGATATATATATTCTTGTTATCAGATACATTCTGAAATATAAATACATAGGGAGAGATGCGAGTGAGAGCGGAGAGAGACGAACGAGCAAAAAGTTTGTGTATCTCAAATACACGTGAATCACACTATATACATGTATATGTGATATCATATACATTCCGAAATACAAATGCATAGGAGAGAGGTGAACGAGAGAGAAGAGAGAGACGAGCAAGAGAGTCAGATACATGTAAATTCACTTATATACATTGTATATGGAATAAATTACACTTGTTTTTTTACCCCATCAATCTGAAATATATGTATCTAAATGCGTTTGATATATGTATTTAGAGATCAAAATTTAACACGAATAATAATTTTAAAAACTCACGAAAAATATATATAATCAAATTCTAAACTAGTAAAATTTGTATTATTTTATCCTTCAAAAACTGTTCTCAAACACTTCAAAGTTCAAACATACACTGAATATTGTTTTCACTTGTGAAAGTTAGTTACGGATTTACTATGCAGGAGTGTGACTTGTTTCCAGATGGTGTGTTTAGGTCCTATCAACAATAAGTTGACCTTTGTACTTTAATTTGTTTATTTAATTTCAATTTGATGTTAACTTTAAATAAATAAATCTTATGATTTCAAATTAAAAATAAGTGAAATGTATTAAAATATTTTTAATTTTATAGTATTGAACATATTATGTAGACGTTTATAATTAAAAAATCGTTAAAAAAATAAAGAAGGAAAGAGGCATTGACTAAAAAAATATAAGACAAATAAATTGAAACAAAAAAGCAATATATATTGATGATTGGTTGGTTCGATCATTAATAACATGACTGGAATAAAAGTAATTGACCTGCTACTCCATTTATTTTTTCTTTTTCTTTTTCTTTTATCCTCTATTCACTTTGGTACTCTTCTTGAAAATTATTTTTTAAGAATTTATAATAGGAAATTTATTAAGGGCCTGTTTGGAAGGACACCCTGGTAATTGGATTTGGTGTAATTGGTGTAATTACACTGTGTTGTCCTGTTTTAAAGGACAGGTAATTACTTGGTCAGCAGGTAATTGGTGTAATTGACAGGGGTAATTACACTCTACAATTCACAAGCAGAGGCAGTGAATTGCTGGTAATTACATGGTGTAATTACCACCTGATTACTTTTTCATTTTTTTTAATTTCTATTTTTATTTTTTTTGTTTTAATTTTTTTTACTTCTATTATTTTAATTTCTTTTTATTTTTATTTTTATTATTCTAAAAAATTGTAAAAGTCTATTTTTTATTTTTTATTATTATATTTCATTTTATTCTTGTTCTCAACCTTACTTTACGTGATTCTATGTAATTTTCTCGTATTATCTATTTCTTTATGCCATGTTTATTTTTTCATTAGCATAATTTTA
>JAJOOF010001429.1:0-23248 GCA_029582545.1 Solanum lignicaule | reverse complement strand
GACAATTAAAATACATAATCTAATTTTAATTTTTTTTAATATTTAGTCATGTAACTAATACTTATTAAACTTAATTTTAGCATGATTTAGTACTTTTAAATTATGATCATTTTCATTATGACTTGTTAATTTGCAATATTTGTTTTACACTTTTGTTGGATATTTTAGTGTCATTAATCATATCATATTGTGTTATATTTTTAAGAACCATCTTAGATAGTTGTATTTTGGTAGGACTAAAGAAATATTTGAAGTACAAGTAAATTATATGTTTGTATGAATACTTTACCGGAAAAACCCGAAAAACCGAAAAACCCGAAAAAACTCGAGGTTGAAAAACTCGAGTTTTATTGGTTTGATTTGGTGTATAAATTTAAAAATCCGATACAAATGATTTAGTTTGATATTTGAAAAACCCAAACCAACCCAGCCATGTACACCCCTAATAGTAACGTTTTTCTTCACTTAGAAACTCTATGACTCCTATTAGAGTAAGGCATGCTCTCAAAACTAGATTCTCTCGTTCTTATCTCCAGCGATTAACTTATTCTAGAATAGTCTGGTGATGAGCTTTTTCCGTATTACTCAAAGCCTTTGTAAACTCTTTTTTTTTCTACCATAGTGGACTTGGAGGTATAGTACATGCATGTCAGTAGTTTAATTGAAATAACAAAAGCTTAAATTTTCTAATTTTTCTCTTATTTCTCTAGCAAAAAAAATAATAAAAACACACATTTGATAATTTCTTATTATATGTTCAAGTTTTAATGGACAGAGTTAACGATTATTTTTAAAAAAAAGGAAAACGAGAAAAATCAATTGAATAAAGAGAGCAAATATACCAGAGAATGAAATAAGCAAGAAAATCACATACACCATGAAAAGGCTCTTCATTGTCATTTCTTATTTGAAAATTGTATTTCTTCAATAATAAGAACAAAAAAAAAACACTTTAATTAGTTGAGGGTACGTATTATCATACTTTAATAGGACAGAATTTATAGTTTTCAATCACCTCATATAAAAGGTGATTCTCATTTCTCTATGGAAACATCAATTAGTAATCTTTTAAAAAAGGAAAACATTTAGTAGGTCAAAATATACTTATAATATAAGAAAAAATTTACTTAAATTTTAAGAAAATTGCAGTGGGCACTTAATGAATGTTTTGTGCAAATAATAATTGGTAACATTAGAAAAATGGAAAAAGAATCGTCTATCTATATCAGGTCAAAAAATAATGATATTGTATAGTATGAGAAATTTTTTTAATTTGTTTAATAAAAATGATGAAGAGGTTCAATTAATCATCAAGAATCATATATTTCGTGTTATTTGTGTTCCCTTTTTAATTCGTTAAAACAAATATTCGCATATCAAAATTTACTATAATTAATTAAGTGATATTCATGAAGTAGAAACGTATAATATTGAATAAATAATTATGATTAAGTGATAGTTTTACATATTTAAACATGTGTCGTACATATATTAATTTGAACTTAGGTATAAGCACCTAGGGTGTCGATGAGTTTTTTGGTTATTTTATTTTGATTCCTCTCTTAATTTACCTTCAGACACATGCATGTTGACTGTTGAAGATCTATCGCTAAATAGTTCATAGTTAATACGATTATTTAACGTTCTTAACCCATTGTGAAATTGAATTAACGATGAATTTGTTGCTTGCTCACATAAGTTGACCATTGCTAATTGATGATTTTCATGTAATGAAAACAACATAAACTTTTTTCCTTTGAATCTATAAAAATATTTAACATAATCCATCATTTACTTGTTAATTTCTTCCGTCATTGAAAATGTGTGATTTATAATCTTGACAATGAAACAAGTTACTTGCTCCGTGGCATTCAAAATATAATCAAGTAAATAAGTGGAAAAGTCAATAAGAAATAATTTGTAATTTTTCAATAAAGAAGATTTGAACAAACCCCTTGTGGCATTCGAGCTTCGCCCCGATAGGCCTATTCTTGCTACATCAGGTGGAATATATAATCTGATGGTGTAAATATTTCTTACAATCATGATAGTGTATATAACTTAAATTGTAACCTCGTTAGAGATGATATCATCCACGATCACACTTATTACTCTTCTCCTCAACAAGAAAAGTAAACGATGAAAAGTCGTGATCATTGACAAGAAAATGCTTTACGTCAAACAAGCGAAAGAAGTCATTTTTCTCTTTTTAAAGAAAAATGTTTTCATTGAAAATGATAACCGTTATTACAAAACACCAGAAAAATGACTTTCTCAAGAATACAATAGTCAAAAAGGACAAAAATCTCAAGGTCAATAAATTCATTTCTCATCAAATGAAGTTGCTTAATTTAGTTTGAAATTACAACAATACCCTACCGGCCCAGATTGCGGTAGATTACAAATTACAATAGAAAAAAATATGTATAAATTATAGGAACCACATATTATAAGTACTAAATAACATTCTATCCCTTTTAGTTTTCTATTTATCAAAAATCCCTTAAAAATGATGTCCGCGGGATACATAGTGTTGTGCACGGGATACATTAGGTTGATACATTCCACATAGCGGGATACATAGCGTTGTGCACGGGATACATTAGGTTTGATGCATTCCACATAGCGGGATACATAGCGTTGTGCACGGGATACATGTGGGATACATAGCGTTGTGCACGGGATACATAGCGTTTGATACATTCCACATAGCGGGATACATAACGTTGTGCACGGGATACATGCGGGATACATAGGTAAATAAGGGATTTTTGAAATTTTTTAAATAAGTAGAGATAAATGGATATTAAGGTAAGTAAAGGAGTGTATTTAAGTAATTTGTCCAAAAAATATCACACAGAGATTAACTTTAAATGACCAAAATATCCTCAAAATAATATTATTTTTGTTTACATAAAGCACACATATCAACAAAAAGTTCCTCAATCGTGACTTATATATTAGTATACTAGTGAAAAGTACATTTAAAACATAAAATTATGCCTGATCAATTTTTTTAAGTTTTAAAAAGAAATTCTTTCGAATGTTTAACAACTCAAGTGTCTTTATATATATTAACGGATGAATATTTACAATTGCAATATTTAATTTTCTATTTTACAATTTTTTAATTATTAGTCAATTTATTTATTTCTAAAGAAAATAGTTGCATGTAAAGATCGAATAAACAAACTCATATGAGATTGAAAACAAGTAAATTCGTCAGCCAAACCTACATACAAATTTAATTACATTTGTAATAATCTATTTTATAGTATAATGTGAATTATTCAGTATTTTTCTAATAAAGCTATCATTGATCATTTAAAAATTATAATATATATCGAGAAGAAATATAGTAGTGTACATGAATTATGTTTTGTCAAATATGATTTATACATCAATTATTTTCTTGATTCGGTTTTGAAGTTTATCGATTTGACTTATCGATATTCGATTTGTAGATATGCTAAATCGTTATAGAAGCGTTAAGATATTGGTTTATCAGTTATTGATATTGATTCAGTTATTCGGTTTAAGCGTTAAAATTTGACACCAAAATATTATTGAAAATCACTAAGAAACAAGATGACAAACAAAAAATGAACCACGCACATGAGTTGATATATTGCATCTTGCTCAAAAGTCAACACTGACACATTGTAGAATAAACTGGATTTTGAGATCGACAACCTGAAATAAAAGTATGAAACTAAACTCTAAATTAAGGACTTTATATACCAAATGGTTTAAATTAAATAATTCTAATTTACGGTTAACCCATTTTTTTTAAAAAAACTCAAACTATTAAGAATCAATAACCTGATAATAAAACTAATCAAAACCCTTACTAAAACCGCTAAATCAATAACTCATTACCGATAAATTAATAATTTATGTTCGATTCAGACTATCTATTTCGATTCAATTTTGAAGAAACACCACTTATAAAAAATTTAGTATGCGCAATTGGGATTTGGGTCTTGGGACAATGGTTGTTAAAGTTGGGGAAGAAAGAACGAATATTTTAACCCTAAATTATTTTATTAAATTTAAAACTAATTAATTTGACAAAATTATTTAAAAGTGTGAACACAAAATAAATACTAGCACAAAAATAACCAAGAAAAAAACTTGAATAAGTATTCAAGGAAGAAACACAGAAGCATGAAAAAAGACTTGTTTTTTTCCCTATTGTTTCGCAATAATCATTGGGTAGAACATGGAAATATCATGACCTTCAAAAAAATATATTTAAAAATTAACATCATGACCTTAAAAAAAATATTTAAAAAATATAACATCATGACCTTAATAAAACAAATAAATATGGAAACATCATGACCTTAAAACTGATATAGGCAATGAATATATTAATGTATAATTGATGTATATTAGCTAGAAAAAAAATAAACAGTGAAATTCTACTAGTTGATTGTTAAAGATCCCAATTCAAACCTAATGTAATATATTTATCAAACATTTTGGTAAGTATCATAATATTACTAATTGTTTATAACATTTGTAAATGTAGCTTAAACATTTTTTAATCTTTTTCTTTTATTAAACTAAAAAGACTATATATTTAAATGGCTCTAGTCTATGGTACCCACTTTTTTTTTTCGGAAAAATTACTTGGATGAGTATCTTTTAATAAATAATTACTGATTTTAGCGATACTTTTTATTTATTATCATTTATAACAATATATTGCAACACTATGTTAAATCAGCAATATGTATTAAAAGTGAATTATGTATGTGATATATATGTATTATAATTGTTTTTTAAAAATATATTATGCTTGTTTGGTAAGAAATTGACACATTGTATTATAAGTGTATCAAAATGTGTGATAAATGTATTATCCATCAATAAAACTTGTATTATATGTGAATAATAAATTGGTCTTTGTAATATGTATTAAAAATGTATTATAAATGTATTAAAAATAATCAAGTGAAAAAAGAATGTTATTACTATAAATGGTAAATATTTTTTTAATATAGTATATTTATGTAAGTTTCCCTTTTTTTTCCTGCTTGAATTAAAATTTCATTTTAATTTTATTAGTGTGAAACTTTTTCTAAAAATTTGAAAAATTCACTTATTTAAAACTATGAAAAAAGATTCAATAATTCACTGTTGATTCCACTTGCTTTAATTTTTTTGATTGCGTGACTTAAATTACTTTGTTTTTTTAATCAATTTTTCTTTCTTCGAATTATGACTTCCACTCAGTTTGCCTTTTAATTCCATTATTATTACGAGTTGCGGTTAACTTGAAGCGCCATCTATTTGACCAAAAATGGACTTTGGAACAAAAAAAATTAACTTCTTCACCCATAGATATACTCTCATTGAAATAATATTATTTTATTTACTTTTATAATATTTCAAATTACTTGTAATGGAATTAAAGTCACATTATATATATCTTCCACATAATATAAGTAATAAAAAACGTTTTGAGAATTGTAAATGATCACGACGAGATCATTTTCTACCCAAAAACAAAAAAATAATTACACTAAAGTGGTACGTTACGGCCCAATCTTTTAGATATAATCAGGATCGTCTCGACTATAAGGTCATTAAATTAATGGTTAGGGTTTTTTTTTTAGAGCCATTCACTATTTTTATGCTCCTATTATTAAATATTTTTAAGTCTCTCATACGTCAACCTCTTAGCATTATGTAAAGTCTATTGTTGCAACAAGTCAGGATTATTTCAATATCATTATATCAACTTATCAAATTCAGTGTAACACTATTTCAATATCATTACATCAATTTCTCAAATTCATTGAAAAATTTGCATTATTTATCTTCTTCATAAGTTTTGTGTACATTCTATCTTTTTTCAGACCTCACTTATAGAATTATACTGAGTATATTATTGTTAATCAATTAATTCGAGCCTTATTCGCCAGAAAATTTGTACTATATGTCTAGTTGAAAAATCTCTCACCATTTATACGGAAAAAAATATTCTGTTCTTGTAGATTTCACTTGCTTCAATTACTTTGATATTTTTAAATTTTTTTTTTTATAAAGACGAATTATGAGTTATGACTTCCACTTTGTTGACCAAAATGGACAATATTGGGGTGGGTGGGGGATGAACAACTTCTGCAGCCCATAGATATACTAATTTCTAGACACTTATATTGTACGTGTAGTTATGTATTCCATTTTAATTTGTATAAATTTATTTGAATGATTAAAATTCTATAAAAACATGCATTTAATGAGTGATAAAATACAATGATTATTACTCCTTCCGTCTCATTTTATGTGGCAATATTTGACCGGGCACGGAATTTAAGAAATAAATGAAGACTTTGAAATGTTTACCAAATTGCCCCTTCAAAAAATAGTCATATTAAAAAGTAGATTCACTTTTCTCTCTCCTCATAAATGTATTGGAGTATTATCTTTAAGATTAAGTGGGACCAAAAAAGGTAAAAGAGGAATTGTACATTTAAATACTTACCATATAAGAAAATGTGACATTTTTTTTGGAACTGACCAAAAAAGAAATGATGCCACATAAAATGGGACGGAGGGAGTAATAAATTTTTAAGAAGTCTAATAAAGAGAGTGAGCATGTGTATGTAATAACCACCATATATTATGGAATTTTGGTTATTAGAATTTGGTGGGTTGTAGTTATTTCTTTGTGTTAATGCAAGGAAGAAAAGAGGGGTTTTGACTTTTGGTTATTGGAATTTAGGGGTGCAATTAAGTTAATAAAAAGTTAACTTTCATGGAAACGTATGTTACTTTTATGAAAATATTAATGTCCACTTATCTCTGTCTGATGGATCATTCTTTAATATAATATTACTAACATTATAGAAGTTGTAAAAATGAAAGAGGTGTGAGTTATGAAGTTAATTTTTTAAATAAAGTAAATTAAAAAAATACTTTAAAGTGGATTAATATGTAGTGAAAATGGGAAGAAAAATACCAAAAAGGATGGGGGGAAATGCAATTGGAAGCCATATAAATGCCTAACTTAAATGATATATAGATCGTGTTAAAGTAAATTAAAGGACAAAAATAAAAATAAATACAAAAAAAAAAGAAGAGAAAATGTAACTCATTTAGTTTTTAAAATAATAAAAATGTGTAACTTTCTATGGGTAATTTTTGAGGAATTGACACAAAGGTACAATCCACACATAGTATTGGCACTAAGTAGCCAAAAGATAATTAGCAACCGAAAGGCCTCAATTAATTGGCAATACTTGGCCACTAGTAAAAAGATGCGCCTCTTTTTAAGGAAAGAATTTTTTTTGTCAAACAACATTAATTAATTAATCAATTGAAAAGAATGCGGTTACGTTTACAGAATGAAAATATTTTTATCCCTTTATTAACGTGTATTGAATAGTCACATATTTTTTTCCATAAAAAAATTGTTTTGTTCATATTTCTCTCTCTTACAATACAACACAAAATTGACATTACTTTGTTAATCTCATTGAAATGTAAAAGAAAAAGGGTAGATAATAATACGAAACATATTCATATGTATACACTGTTAATTTGAAATTTGTACAATTCTATATGTATACATCATTACATTATATTTGTACAATTCTGACATGTATACATCATTAAATTATATTTGTATAATTCTGATATGTATACATCTTTAAGTTGTATTTGTGTAGTTCTATATATATATATATATATATTGTACAGTTCAGAAATGTATACACTTCTGGTATGTATACGCCACTAAATTGTAATTTATATAGTTAAGATATGTATACACTCATGTATATATAAACCATTAAATTATATTCTGAAATGTATTCACTTTTGATATATATATAGTCTATCAAATTAAAAGTTAATATGTATACACATCTTATGTATGTCTCAAATAATTCATTGAAATAGGGTATACATTTTCTTCCCCTTTCTTCTTCGTGGTACTTCCACTTTTTTATTTGAAGTTTGAAATACGTGGAGAAAGAGGAAATTAAGAAATAAAATAGAAAAATTTAGGAGTGAAGTAAAGGAAAACTATCGTAAGAAAGAATTTTAGAAAGAAAAAAAAAGACAAAAAAGAGAGAATTTTGCTTTAAAACAATTGACAAATAATAAGAAGAGAGAAAATAGGAACAATAAAATAATGAACTTTTTATTTTCAAAATATATATGGTAGATTAAATATAGTCAAGAACAATGAAAAAAAATGATTTAGCATATCATCATACACAGGTTGAATGTAGATGTGAAGGAGAAAATTTAGGGGGGAAAAAGAGTATATGCATGTATGAAAAAATCTTAAAGAGATAAACAAAAAAGTAAAAAAAAAAAAGTTGAAAGAGTTGTTATTACCAAAGAACTTTTTAAAATAAGGAGATATGAAGAAAGGATAAAAAATAATTTTACTTTTTCAATAAATAAAGGAATGAAAGAAAAAACGTTTCTTGAAAAGGCTTAGAAAAAAAGAAGTTTTCAATGAAAAAAAATAACGAGTAAAAGAGAACATGACTAATAAATGACAAATAGATTTTAAAAAATCCTTTTTTTGCTAAAAAATTATAAGTGGGCTATTTATTGCCAATTTTAACTATAACATGTCATGCTGTACCATATTTTCTTAATTTTTCTTTCAATTTTTGACTTAACACGTTCCCACTTTTAGAATTTAGCATAATAATAATAATATATGGTATAATATTTTTAATTAGATGTTGTATATAAAAAAATTTAATTAGCATAGGGATAAAATGGTAATCCAACTTTACAGTTTATAAATAATAATAATAATAACAATGATAACACTAGACACCGAGTAGAAAAAAAAAATCTTGTAATGAATTTGAAGTCACATGGTATATATCTTCCACAGAATATAATACTAAAAAGCATTTTGAAGATTAATCTGATCGATCATTGAAGCGATATATCAAACTATATTAATCCATTTTAATTTAAATTTTAGACATCTAAAGACAGAAAATCCTTATAAGTTCAATACACTTCTCTCTACAAAAAGAGAAAAAAATACACAAAAATTAGTACGTTAACTTTATCCCTCTAATTGTAATTGACCAACCTTTTCGTACCATTTTGAATTAAAAAGTTTGGTCAATTTTTTCCTACTACGTGTTTAGAATCTTTAAAAACTACTCTTGTTTTAATATATATAATCGAAACTCACATGCATATCCCTTTTAGTTTAAAATTATAATTCTAATTATAATTTCTCCTATAAATACCCTTCACTTCCCATTATCTCAAACACATTAAATTATTATCCATCTTTATAATAAATTCCCATTTCTAAAACCTTAGCCTATATTTTTTTCTCCTCTTTTATTTGCTTTGCGTGTAACATGGATTTGGGGCAATTAATGTTGAGAGAAACTCAAATAATAGATAATAACAATAATAAGGAAAAAAAGTATACTAATATTAGTACTAGTCATTATAATTCTAGTGCTACTTCTTCAATTGCTTCACATGATGATTTGAGGAGTAGAATTGAATCATTTCATATGCTAGAAAAGGATAATATTTCTAAGACTGAATCTGCTGAAAAGAAACTTTCATGGCTACGTTCTCAGATTATTGGTGAAAATGTCGATTTCGAAACGCCTTTTGGGAAACGTAGGCTTACTTATGCTGATCATACTGCCTCTGGGAGATCCCTTCACTATATCGAAAACTATATCATCAATAACGTCCTTCCTTTCTATGGTATGTTCGTTTTCCTTAATTTTATAGTAACTACGTATTCCTCCATCCTTAATCAGAGGTAAAAGATAATAATAACGACTATTGTATTATTTTGTGCAGGTAATAGTCATACTAGTGATAGTCATGTGGGATATCAAACAACAAAAATAGTGCATGAAGCAGCTGCTTATGTGAAGAAATGCTTAGGTGGAGGAGATGAAGATGCCATTATATTTTGTGGTTCTGGTTCTACTGCTGCTATTAAAAGGCTACAAGAAGTTATGGGGATTTCAGTCCCTTCTATACTAAGAGAAAAAGTACTCACAAAATGCTTTCGCAACGAAACTAAAGAGAGATGGGTTGTGTTTGTTGGACCTTATGAACATCACTCTAATATCCTTTCATGGAGACAAAGTTTAGCTGAGGTTGTGGAGATTGGATTGGACGATAACGGGCTAGTAGACATGGAAGCCTTGAGGGATCAGCTTGAGCTCTATAAGTCTACGAATAGACCATTGTTGGGTTCATTCTCAGCTTGTAGTAATGTTACTGGGACTTATTCTGATACAAGAGCCATCGCTCGTCTACTTCACAAAAATGGAGCTTTTGCTTGCTTTGACTTTGCAGCAAGGTATGCTATAATTGAGTTTAACTTCTATATACTGACAGTCTGCTTGACAGTACTTATATAAGAGAACTAATTTTTCACACGTTGTGATGTTGTAGCGCTCCATACGCGAAAATAGAGATGAGATCAGGAGAGATAGATGGATATGATGTTGTTTTTATTAGTCCTCATAAGTTTCTTGGAGGTCCAGGCACACCTGGAATTCTTCTAATCAACAAAGCACTATATAGATTGGGGACTTCACCTCCATCTACTTGTGGGGGTGGTACTGTTGATTTTGTCAATCCCTACAATGAAAAGGTAAAGAATTTTAAATTTAAATTTTATATATTTGGTATAGTATAACCTTATTATATGATGAAAGTTTTTGTGTTGTCCTTTTCATTCTTATTGATCTTGATGTCCTTTTCACCTTACTTTATTTGTGTCAATTGTGAAATATTGTAGTTTGCACAATTTGTCCAAAGAGTTTGATGGATGAATTTGACTGTTATTTATTGGGGTTCTTGTCATTTTCCTTATTAAAAAACAAACACATATTTGGGATAGTTGATAAGTAGACTAAATAAGTCAAACAAAGAATTTCAGACAGGCATAATTCTTGTACTTGAACAAAATAATCTTTTTGATTCGACTTTTAGATTTTTCATAGTTTTTATTTTTTTAATATATTATTTCAAGTTTGAAACTTAGATTTCTGAATGATCCAATAAAGATTATAGTCCACAGATGTTGGTAATTATAATAAAGCTTAAATCAAAATCAAACTAATACTAATGCAAAAAGAAAATCAATTCAATACTAAGAATGACCATATTATTGAATATTTGTTCTTTAGTTTTACATTGGTTTAGACAATTAAAATACATAATCTAATTTTAATTTCCTTTAATATTTAGTCATGTAACTAATACTTATTGAACTTATTTTAGCATGATTTAGTACTTTTAAATTATGATCATTTTACTTATGACTTGTTAATTTGCAATATTTGTTTTATGCGATTTCATTATTATTATTTTTGTTGAATATTTTAGTGTCATTAATCATATCATATTTTGTGTTATTTTTTTAAGAAACACCTTAGATAATTGTATTTTGGTAGGACTAAACAAATATTTGAAGTACAAGTAAATTATATGTTTGTATGAATAATTTACCGAAAAACCCGAAAAAAAACCGAAAAAACCCGAGGTTGAAAAACCCGAGTTTTATTGGTTTGGTTTATAAAATTAAAAATCCGACACAAATGGTTTGATTTGATATTTAAAAAAACCCGAACCAACCCGGCCATGTACACCCTTAACAACAATTATACGCAGTGTTGCCCCACAAATGGACCCTGAGAAGAGTACGATATACGAGACCTTACCCTTACTTTGCGAAACAGAGAAGTTGTTTCCAATAGACTATCGAAAGGATAAATACATCATATTTAAATAAATATTGGAGAAGAAATTAAGCTATAGAAGAGAAATTCAACTGTTTTTGTAAAGTTTCATCTTTGTGTGTTAAAATTTTCTTTAATCTTCTGCTTAGCTCTCATGATAATTCTGAAGCTAAAAGACTCTTTGATGTACAATAAAATTACCAGGACACACTCTATGTGGAGAATATTGAAGAAAGGGAAGATGCAGGAACGCCACCAATTATTCAGAAAGTGAGAACAGCACTTGCATTTTGGGTGAAAGAGTTCATAAGTCATAAAGTAATTGAAAGAATGGAACACACCTACATTGAGCTTGCACTACAAAGGCTTCTCCCAAATCCTAACATATGGATTTTGGGAAATGTAACAGCAAAGAGACAAGCTGTGCTTTCTTTTCTCATTTATACTACAACTTACTCTTCGTCAAGTGATGGGAGTGGTGAAGACAATGAGTTTTACTTATGGAGAGAGACTGGGAACAAGAAAGATAAGCCCCTTCATGGCCCTTTTGTGGCTAAGCTTCTCAATGACCTATTTGGTATTCAAGCTAGAGGAGGGTGTGCTTGTGCAGGACCCTATGGGCATATCTTGCTCAAGGTTGATGAACCTCGCTCTCTTGCGTTCAAAGATGCAATTGAGATGGTGAGTGCCTCCACATATGTTTTCTACATTCCATCCATGTTGCTAGTAGAAACATTATTTGATAGTCTAACGCGAGTTTTCTTTGTCTTAACAGGGCTATAGTGGAGTGAAGCCGGGATGGACAAGGGTCAGTTTCCCCTACTACATGTCCAAGGAAGAATTTGAGTTCATTCTAGCAGCATTAGAATTCATAGCCATTTATGGACAAAGGTTCCTTCCTATGTATCATTTCAACTGGAAGAGTGGTGCTTGGACTTTCAACAAAAAAGCTTTCAAGGAGGCACTCAGAGGAAGAGATCACAATTGCAATTTTTGTGGCTCACCAATGAAGGGGTTGAACCTAGGTTGCCACAACACTGAAGAGAGCAACCATGTAGAAAGCCCCGCAAAAGAAGGTCTCATTTGCAAGTACGTAAAGTACCTTGAGACAGCCAAGCGCATCGCTAGCCTCCTTCCCAAATTCCCAGCTCAACGGTCCATACCTGAAGAAATAAACCCTAACCTAGTACCCTTCAGAGTCTGAAGATTGAAATCACATTGCTGAGCTTATACTTTTGGAAAGAGAATGCTCGTTCTCATTCTACAATATGATCGTGCAGTTGTCTAATCCTTGGTTGGGCAAATACAAGGGTAATTACATGTAACAAACTAGAAGGATACGATGGCATGAGTATACTATACTTCAATATTTTCTTTCTTCATGTAATAAACTAGAAGGATACAAAGGCATGAGTATACTATACATCAATAATTCTTTTTTCTTATGATTGTTATGAAATTCATGTTTAATCCATTAGAAAAGGTATGTTCATTCTCATTGTAGGGAAAGATCATGCCATCGTTTAACATTTAGTTGGACAAATAAAAATAAGAAGAATATATATTAAACTAGGAAGTAGAGACTGGGACTAACACCATCTTTTTTGTATCTTTTTGATGCCTTTAATGAATCATCTTCATAAATATTTTTAAAAAAAACAAGGAAGAAGAGATGATTTTGAAGATTTAGGTACCCCATAAGCAATTTACCAAGATACCATCATTTGTTTACAAAGATGAAAAATGAAAAAAGAATTGGTGGAAGAGGGACCGAGGAGAGGGCGAAAGATGGACGAGAGAAGTGTCATAATGTATATGTACCAAGATACTTAATCATTAGTCTAATGTAACAAAACAAAAGTTAGCTAAATTAGCCAACAAATAATTAAGAACAGAGAAACTGAAGCCGAATATGATGGTAGGAAATATATGATTTCAGACATTTAGATGACTGAGAACAAGAGAGACCTGCTGGCTGGAAGCAGACAAGACGCACCCCTTTTATTTTCTTACTCTGGTTCTAGAACTGCATATACACTCTGGATATGGGTTTTGGTAAAATGACTCCTCCAGTCTTGACCTTGCTCGACCTCTGACTCCCGAGGGGGCACCAGCTCTTTTTCTTGGAGCACCGTGCCTATAAATTGCAATATGTGTAATGATTTAATTAAAAGTCTGGAAATTATCGGTTATCAAGAAAACTTCGGCATAGTGATAATTGTTGAAGGCTTTGTTGTTTACTAGTGACATAAATTTCTAGAAACAGGTTGAAAAGCCTTTGAATTAAGAAAGTTTTTTAAATGCGTAGTTGAATGTTTTTCTTTGGAAATACTTTGACAAGATTTCTATCTTTAGATTTAGATTTCTGCTGCCTGAATCAGAATGATCTAATAAGTAATATGTACGGAAAAAATTGTGAAAAAAAAAGTTGGCATGACAAAATTCGAAAGAATATTGTATCCAAACCAAAATCTTAGACAATAGGTAAATAATTCGAAATCATTTAAAGGTTCTGAAGATTACTTATTTATTTTTGGATTTTCTTGTTTTTCTTTGTCTTTTTTTCTCTCAACTATATTTTAAGGATCTCACTAAGGTTCAACAGGTGAAAGAGTGGACTTGGGGTGAGATATAAGTTCAAGAAAATACACAAAAGGGGGTTTGGAACAAAGAGAGTAAGCTCAACAGACTGGGAGGTGATATATATCCAACATAAAATGGTTCGGTTCCTGCCAGTTATTATTCCTAGGGCTTATTGTTGCATCCAAGTAAGAAAAATAGAGTTTAATAAGCTTTCAATGGAAACAATAATGTGAGCAAGTGCAACCGGTGATGTGATTAGCCATTGCATATGTATATCACCTGTTCTTATGCAAATGCCTGACAAGATGTGAAAATGATGATCCATCAAGCTGACCAGCTTCCAGCTGATCAAATATTTCAACTAGGCCTTTCCTGCATGATTAGCAGATAATTATGTTGCTATAAATATGTAGATGAAGAGGCCGATGCCACAAAACATAATCTAAATTGTCCAATTTTAAATGATCTAACGACTTCTGTATGACTCTTCCCTAAAAATACTGAATTGTTTGCCAAACAGCTGAGGCGGATCCAGAATTTAAGTTTTATTGGTTCAATATTTAAGGTTTTCTCATTGAGCCCATTATTTGTTTAAAGTTAAGCATTCATTTCTACTAATTGTTGCAATTTTCATAAATTTATGTTCTGTGTTGGAAGTACTGGGTTCATATGAACCCGGTACTAATACTCTATATCCGCTTCTGCCATACAGCACTTCAGACATGCCAGTCATGGTGGGGCCAACTTTCATGTTATCATAGCACTTCCGCATTTCTAGGTGAACCTTTCAGCTATTTCTATCCCGTGTACTCGTAGCATCTTTGTGAAGCATTAAAATATGAAGGATAGTAGATTTGTGTCCTAAATGAAGGCAATGTCAACACCTCAAAAGAAAATTACCAAGCTTTATTTGAAAAATCACTCTTCTAAAATTGATAAAATCAAGCTAAAAATTTTACTTGCAAACCACACTCACTGAGAAACTTTATACCAACCAGAAGCAACTGCAAACAACAACATACCCAGTGTAATCCCACTAGTGGCAAGTGGGGAGGGTAGAGTGTGCGCAGACCTTACCCCTACCTCCGCTCAAGGAAAATTAAAAAAAAAAAGCAGTTCGAAAAAAGAATTAACGGGAATGAAGAAGTCATGGCAAAGGAAAAACAACTGTGAAATACTCATCAATTGCTTGAGTACCTGTCCGGAGTGATTGTTTTCCGGTGGCCTAAGAATCTGCGGTGCCCCTCAACTGCTCTTGCCATATTACCTGAGTGTGATGGAATGAAAACATCACTCTCAACAGAGATTAGATAATCGAGTGCTGCAGCTTGTGAGGCATGATTTGCAAACTCTCTCAGTTCTGGCGTTGCCAGCATTTCCTGCCACAAATAAGACATTTGGTTTGGTAGGTAAAATGCGCTATTGTTATGAAAAAAATTAACTCCAAGCTGCAAGATAGACAGAATGTTTAGGTGTAGGTACAAACCTTGAAAACAACATTTGGAAAGTAAGATTTGAGCTCTGAGAGACGAGTGTTACCACCATAAATTTCTCCAGCAGCAATATAAATCAATGTTGACGGAGGATAACCAAGAGCTTGAAGAAATAATCCGACCTCCTTTGGAGTGAGAGGGCAAAAACCACCAATTCTCTGTTCGGTTGAGTTGATAACCTTTATCTTCCAATGATTTGTCTTCTCTCTAGTTATGGATGAGTAACATTAGATATTATACAACATTATGGGTGTTACTCTAAAGATCATTGCAACAATAGAAGAAAAGTGAGAAGATCTAAGCAGAGTCTGCCTTATTACTAGAAACCATGATATCAGAAGAAATTGGAGCAGTTCTTTAATAACGACAACATACCCAGTATAGTGCCACAAGTGGGGTTTGGAGAGATTAGAGTATATGCAGACCTTACCCCTACCTTGGCAAGAAGAGAGGTTTTCGATAGACCCTCAGCTCAAAGAAAGCAAAAACACAACATATATGAAGACTTAGCAGTAACAACACCAGGATAGTAAGAAAATAGAGGCATAAGAGACAAGAAATAGTAATAGAAAACTATGAATGAAAAATAAGGAAATAGTAGAATAATGAAAATTTCCTTAAATAATACTAATACTACTAGTAGGAGAGACAAGACGCGAAACTATTTACTACTAGCCTTCTACCCGAATCCTCGACCTCCACACCCTCCTATCAAAGGTCATGTCCTCGGTAAGCTGAAGGCTAGTTATGTCCTGTCTGATCACCTTTTCGCAATACTTCTTCAGCCAACCACTACATCTCCTCAGGCCCTCCAGTGTCAGCCTCTCACACCACACCTCCTTACTGGGACATTTGCACATCTCCTCTTGACATGCCCGAACCATCTCAGCCTCACCTCCCGCCTCTTGTCCGCCATGGAAGCCACTTCCGCCTTGGCAAGAATAACTTCATTTCTGACCATGTCTCTCCTAGGAAGCCCACACATCCATCTCAACATTCTCATTTCCGCAACTTTCATCTTCTAAACATGAGAGTTCTCCACGGGCCAACACTCACCCCTCATACAACAAAGCCGGCCTAACAACTACTCTGTAGAACTTACCTTTAAGTCTAAGTGACACATTCTTATTACATAAGACACCAAATGCTTTAATGTCATGGATGACATCTTGACATGCATAGTATAGTTATATAGTATGTACTTCAAGGTTCTTTGTGTATGAATAAGTTGTACAGAAGAAGGGATTCTGAAGTTTCAGAACTAAATTTGAAGGCTCTAAATATGTATGTATAAACTTGTGATCAAAGAATTTTTGGCCATTCCTAAATAACCTACAGGCCATGAATGAGACGCAATAACTTTTCACTAGGCTCAGAAATATAAATAGACTGAAAGTGGATTCTCGCTCCTTTATGCAAATAATACAGTGAGCACAATTGAAGACATATATAGCAAAATCATGACAATATGATAGTGATGATGAGAGAGACCTCATCACCCGAAGTTCCTCTGCTTCTGCATCAGTAAGACCATAAGTACAACCAGTAAAAGACAGCATGTCCTTCTCATATCTCAAATGGAGTGCAACATATCTTTTTGCTCTGGTTCGCAGCTGCTCCACGAGTTTCTGTGGTATCATCATCATGTTAGTAACAAACCCTAATAAATGAGAAGTTATAGCTCTACTTTGCAAATGAGATCCAAAACATAAAAGGATGTAGATGAAATTGTACTGAATAAACTGACATGGGAATCCTACACCTAATACATAATATATTTATTTCATAATTTGAATGCCGTTCTTAAACAAGGAAACATGAACACAAGAAGATTGAGTGAAATGCCATAGCCAGCTAAAAAGATTCAGTGTAGTGTGACAATCCAAAAGGGAAGCTCAAAACTCCATAAGTGTTACTGGTGTTACTAGAATTACTAGTCCCGAATTGTTATCATATTTGTCAGATGATGGTTCTAAGTTCTAACCTTTCCAAGCCTCTCAATCGGAGGAGAGAAGCGGAGAGCACTATATAGAGCACGGCATCTTAATCTCTGAATATCCAGAGGCAGTTCATTGTTCGCAAGGCGAGAGTCAGATTTAGCAACATGAATTACCTGCAATAATATGCAATAAGCCAACTTTCAATTTCAGACATATACTTAAGTAGTTAAGGCAAGAGAAAAATGGGATCAAGTCCTACGAACAAAAGGAAATAGAAATAAAGCATCCCTTGTAATAACAGATTTTATTGATAATATCAACATCATAAACTGATGAAGTAAAATAAAATGATAAATTAAATCCCCTTCAGGATTTCATAGTTTTGGGATTAAATGCTATCTCCAACAACTTAGAGTAATTAACAAATTTTAAAGGTCCTTTATAACTGACTATTGAACAGAAAGATCAAAATTTTGTGGCTAATAAATTTCAATGGTCAACTATACCTTCCATGTACAACAAGGCTTCAACCAGTGGCGAAGCCAGAATTTTTAATAAGGAGGTTTAAAATCAGAGAAGTAAACACACGAACTAATGGAGGGGGGGGGTTCGACATCTATTATACATACCTAAAAAATATTTTTAACCATGTATAAATAGTAATATTTTCCGTCGAAGGGGGTTCAGATGAACCCCCTAAGTATATGCTACCTCCGCCCCTGGCTTCAACTGATTAATATTTTTGCAAGTTTTTGGTAGTAATTCATTGATATGTTTGCACCAGCTTGAGTTGAGCATTGGAGTGATACAATACACTTCAAGCTTTTTAATTTATTTTCTGCTAATAGTTAGTGAAGATGTCCCTTATTCTCATCAAATCGAATAACATAATGAAAGTTACTTATCATATTACTTACAACTTTCATATATTTGGAGTAGATTCATGAATGGTCACTCAACTTTTATTTTATTGCACCAAAGTCACAACTATTTTTTGTAACAAAAAAATCACTCAAGCAGTTGGTTAGGCGAAACACCCACTAAAGCGACTCTTTCCTGTTATCTTCAGTCTGACCCAACCTCAAGATGCCACTGTAGAAGAAGTTTGGAATGATCAAGGCTGAAACTTGAGCTTCAGAAGACCCCTTAATGATTGGGAGATAGATAACTTGGCAGTATTCTACAACACTCTCAATTTATTCAAGTCTTTCCGCCTCTGAAGACAGTATTGTATGCAAGTGGATAAACTAGAGAGATTCTCAGTCAAGTCAGCCTACAAAGAGTTTAATCATTCCAACAACCAGCTTAGTTGTTGGCCCTGGAAATTAATCTGGAAAGTCAGAATTCGTCTCTGGTTGCAAGTTTCACTTCGCTCGTGGCCAGGAAAGAAATCCCAAGTCCTAACTCATGAAAATCTAGCAAAAAAGGGCTTCCACCTATGCTCTAGATGTGTCACGACCCGATTCCTCGAACCGTGATGGCACTAAATTCGCAAGAAACGGAGGCAGACCAATTTTGGGGTCAAAACGGGGAAAGTGGGACCTGCGCCGGAAATTCCGGAATTAACCCCAAAAATAGGTTCTAAACAGCTCCCTGAACTTGTGTTCCAAATTGGAACACAATTCGAGGCTCGGAACAGTCCCAACACGAACATACAACAAAAAACCCAAAGTTACGCTAAAAAAGAACAACAATGGCAGCTGCTATTTACAAGAAATTACCATAAATGAGGGCCCAACTGCTGAAACCAACCACACCACGACGATCCTCACGAAAAAACCCACAATCTAGGCTCTCGAATCACCCAATTCGGACCTAAAATGGCCAAGAAATCATCTTCCAAAAATGGAGCTCGAAAATGAGCAATAGCAGCAGCTAAAACATAATTCTTACCTCCAACGAAGCTTCAAATACGAATTCCAACCACACCAACGCGTTCTTTGCAAAAAACCCCACAAGATGTAGCTTCTCTAAAGCTCAAGATATCACACTTTTAAAATGAGGGCTGAAAGCTGAAATGGGGCTTTTAAAAGACGAATCTAGTCGCTGAAAAGCCCAAAATCTGGTCGCTAAAAGGGTTGCACCAGATTTCAGTTTTTGCTATTTTTTAAAGTCTCCGACGGGGTGCTGTGATTTGTTAAATGTTTTTTCTTTTTTCTCCCAGACACAGTTCCCAAAATATGTTTTAGATTCACCTCATCATCCCCTTTTCGGTGGTCCTTCCGATCACCGGAAACCCTCAATTTCATCCTTTTTCTATTAAACCTTCCTCACAGTTCCCAAAATATGTTTTAGATTCACCCCATCATCCCCTTTTCGGTGGTCCTTCCGATCACCGGAAACCTCTCAATTTCATCCTTTTCTGTTAAACCTTCCTCTATTATGGAGGACTGTATTTATTTTGCGATAGGTTTTAAGTCTTTTGACATCGAGAGAATTAGCGATACGGCTGGCGAATGGTACGAATGGACGGAAAGGAGCAGAAGGGTCATCACAAGAACCTCCTTTAGCAAGAGGTCTATGATATGGATCACCCAGATCTTGCAGGAAGCTTCAAAGGAAAAAGGAAATTCCGTCAGAAGGTGGAAGAAAACAAAATCCCTCTTGGAAATTTTCTGTGCTAGGAATTTCAACAAACACGGCAGATACTTCAGCCTGATAAATATAAGAGGCAGAAGGAGGTCCGTTATAATCATCCCTGAGTTGTCTTTTAACTCAGGATGGGACATCTTTGCAGATAAAATAGGGAGTTTTCTTGCTAGACATAGAGTGGAGGAAAACAGAATGAAACAAAGACTAGTGGATAGCAATGTCTCTTTTGCAGAGGCGGTTAGGAGCTTTAAATGGTCAAACAGTAAAGGAGATGGAGTTAATGTTAGAGCAACATTAATGAAGGAGAAGGATCAGGAAATCATTCGCATTAATGATGCCCCGAATACCCATAATGAAGTCCTACAGAGAAGCTTAGTTGGAAGCTTTGAAGGAAGGGATATGACCGTACCTACCCTGTCGGAAGTGAGGGGTTGGACCAACAAGAACTGGAGACAAACCCATGGTTTGAATACTTACGAGATGGGGGGTGGAAAATTCTTGTTCGAGTTTGCGACAAGAGATACGGCTGAACAAGTGATTGCAGGGGATTGGGTCTGGTGTAACACAAAAGTCCATTTGGACTGGTGGACACCAACAATAGTGGCATCAAACAGAGAGAATGGGTCAAGCTCGACCTGGATTAGAATTGTAGGCCTCCCACTTCATCTATGGTCGCAGACAATCTTCAAATCCATCGGAGATTTTTGCGGGGGTTGGGTCGAAACAGAGGAAGAGACGCAACTAAGAAATCACCTTAAATGGGCAAGAATTAGGGTTGAAGGCGACGGTTCGAGGATCCCGAAGGAGGTGACAATCCTCAATGCCGAAATTTCCTTCTCCATGCAATTGTGGACAGAGTTGCCGGCGAGATACGTTGTTGAAGAAGAAAGTGAGTCGCCCCCTATTATCCAGCAGTTCTCGAGGAATTATCCAGTGGCTAATAGAAGGACTGATGGGGCTGCCAGCTTTAAAACACGTGGGGTGGCAGTAAAGGACAAAGGACCTGGGCCCAATTCTAATTCAAACTTGAGGGCAAATTTGGGCCGGTTCTCGCCCTTATTAAATCAAGGCCCAAAACACAATCAACATCACAAACAGCCAGATCTAACTGATAATACTAAAAAGCCCAAAAGTCTAAATGACTTTTCACATGAGAGAGGCATGAAGGGGGAGAAAGATCTTAGAGAAATTAAAGACCTGGCATCTAAGTTCCTGCAAGCTTTCAAAAACTGGGAAAAAGAAGCCGAGGTGGAGGAAGACACGATGGGGCAAAAAGAAGGGGATGCGAAAAATGTTTCCAACCAGGAAACGACTCGTAATCAAGAATGCTCCAAGACAAGAAAAGAATCCGAAATAAGAACAACTAATATCATGCAAGAGGCAGAACAAAACTTGCAGATACAGCAGATTCATGAGGTTGACCCAGTCAATATTCAATTCCCAAGTTCTCAAGAAATTATCGAGACAGAAGCATCAAATTGGGTCAATTCTCATATCCTAGAGCTGAGCAATACCTATGGGGTAGCTTTCGAAGGCTTCGAAAAAGAAACCATAGCCCTATTAATGAAGATCGATGAGAGGAAATCAATGTTGGATAATAAGGGGTCTGGTAAGGCAGTGTCTACTCCAAAGAGTAGAATTGGGAAAAATGAACTGAAAAATTTAAAATCCAGCCTTAATGAAGAAGTGGAAGGCAGCAGGAGCAGGGGGAAGAATTTAAGTTTAACTTTTAAATGAAAGTCAAACTATTGACATGGAATGTAAGGGGGCTAAACGATCAAAACAAGAGAATAATGGTGAAGAGTCTAATGCAAAAATGGAAAGCGGATGTCTACTGCTTTCAAGAAACAAAGATCAGCAAGGAAGTTGAAGCAATGGCTAAGCAATTATGGTCATGCCGATGGATGAAATGTGGTTACCTGGAAGCTGAGGGTAGCTGTGGGGGTGTCCTTATGATGTGGGACAGCAGAATTTGGAGAGGGACTTTAGTTGAAGCTGGTCAATTCTCCATCACCTATGAATTTGTATCAACTCAAAACCTTTATACCTGGTACCTCACTGGAGTGTATGCTCCCCATACCAGGGATGAGAAGCTACTTTGTTGGGAGGAAATAGCTGCAGTTAGAACTATTTGTGATGGTCCATGGGTCACATGTGGAGACTTTAACACAGTTAGAGTCATGGCAGAAAGAAGAGGATGCAGTAGGATCACAAATGTGATGAAAGATTTTTCCAACTGGATTGAGGAGATGGAATTACACGACCCTCAATTAAAAGGTGGGAATTTTACATGGTTCAGAGGGGCAAACCACCACAGTGCAGCCAGGTTAGACAGATTCTTATATTCAAGGGAATGGGAAGAAACCTTCAAAAATATAAGGCAGACGATAATGCCTAGAGTGACATCTGATCATAGCCCTATTATGCTACAATGTGGGGACTGGTGGCAGAATAAGTCCTACTTCAAGTTCGAGAATTGGTGGCTCAAAGTGGATGGTTTCAAGGGGCTAGTTGATAGTTGGTGGAGTGAGTTTGTAGTTGAAGGCTGCCCTGACTACAAGCTCAGTATGAAACTGAAGTTGCTGAAACAGAAACTCAAAGAATGGAGTAAGCAAGTAGGTGGGGAACTAGGCACTAAGAAAAACAAGTTGTTATCTGAATTAGGTGACATTGATCTAGCACAAGATTCAAGACTTCTGACAGAGGATGAGCTGATGGTGAGGGCTACAATCTTGGTAGAATTGGAAGAACTGGCAAAAATTGAGGAGTCTAGGTGGAGACAAAAATCTAGGATTCTATGGTTGAAACAGGGAGACAACAATACTAGGTTTTTCCAAAGGATGGCTACAGCTCACAAGAGATATAATAATATAGACAGACTAATAATCAGCGGAGAGGAGGTCAAAGAGCCAGAAGA
>JAJOOF010001428.1:0-20903 GCA_029582545.1 Solanum lignicaule | reverse complement strand
TAGGTTTAAAGTTTACATATTTTAAGGATTTACGGTTTAGAGCTTAGGGTTTTGTTGGGGTTTAAAGGGTTTATTGTATTTAGGGTTTATTAAGGTTTAGGGGTTTAGGCTTTCTTAGAGGTTTAGGGTTTCTTAGGGTTTTAGGTCTAGTATTTAGGTTTTTAGGTTAGTGTTTAGGGTTTAGGTCTTAGGGTTTTTTTAAGTTTAGGGTTTTGGGTTAAGGTTTTTATCTATGTTTTCAGCGTTTAGCGCTTTGTGTCTTTTAGGTTAAGGTTTATTACGATTTTATATGTTTAGGGTTTAGCGCTTGGGGTTTTTTTTGGATTTTTTTCGTGTTTTTTTGGGTTTAGCATATACAATTTAGGGCTTTATAGGGTTTAGGGCTTAGGGTTGTTTTAGGTTTAGGAATTTAGGTTAAGGGTTCTATCTAGGTTTTTAGGGTGTTTTAAGTTTTGGTTTTTTAGGGTTTTATAGGTTTAGGGTTTAGGGTTTAAGGTTAAGGATTTAGGGTTTTACGTTAGGGTTTAGGGTTTAGGGCTTAGGTTTTTTAATGTTTAGGATTTTAGGTTAATGGTCTTATCTAGGTTTTTAGGGTTTAGGACTATGGGTTTATGAGGTTTATGTTTAATATGGTTTTAAAGGTTTAGGGTTTAGGGCTTAGGGCTTAGGGTTTTTTTGTGTTTTGTAAGATTTAGCATATATGATTTAGGGGTTAGTAGGATTTAGAGCTAGGAGCTTTTTAGGTTTAGGGTTTTTTTTTGTCTTTTTTATGTTTAGGGTTTACCGAATTTTTGGATCTAAGGTTTAGAACTTTGGGTTTTTTAGGGATTTTGAATGGTTTGTAGGGTTTTTTAGTGTTTATAAGATTTAGGGTTTCTTAAGTTTTAGGGTTTAGGGTTTCTTAGGGTTTTAGGTTTAGGATTTAAGATTTTAGGTTAGGGTTTAGGGTATAGGGCTTAGGTTTTTTTTTTTTTATGTTTTTAGGGTTTCGCATATACGATTTAGGGCTTTATAGGGTTAGAGCTTAGAGTTTTATTTGGTTGAGCGGTTTTTGGGTTTTTTAGAGTTTTTAAACGTTAACTTTTTCTTTTGGTCTGTTAGGGTTTAGGGTTTAGGATTTTTTTTTTGCATTTTTTAGCTTAAGCTTTACGAATCTTAAAGATTTAAGGTTTAGAGGTTTGGGTTTTGTAGGGGTTTTGAATGATTTTTAGGGTTTATTTTAGGGTTTAGGGTTTATTGGATATAGAGTTTCTTAAAGTTTAGGGTTTCATAGGGTTTTAGGTTTAGTATTAACGATTTTCGGTTAGGGTTTAGTGTTTGAGGCTTAGAGTTTTTTTAGGTTTAGGGTTTTGATTAAGGGTTTTCTTAAGTTTTTTAGGGTTTAGGGCTTTGGGTTTTTTAGGTTAAGGGTTTTACGGGTTTTATAGGTTTAGGGTTTTGGGCTTAGGGTTTTTTTGTATTTTTTAGGGTTTAGCATATACGATTTAGGGCTTAGTAGGGTTTAGAGAGTAGACTTCTTTTAGGTTTAGGGGTTTTTGGGGTTTTTAGGGTGTGTGGGTGTTAAGTGTTTTTTAGGGTTTTTAGAGTTTAGGGCGTTGGGTTTTTTGTGTTTTTTAGGTTTAGGGTTTACAAATTTTTAGGACTTAGGGTCTATAGCTTAGGATTTAGTAGGTCTTTTAAATGGATTTTAGGGTTTATTTTAGGTTTGATAGGATTCAGGGTTCTTAAGGTTTAGGGTTTAGGGTTTAGGGTTTCCTTGGGTTTTAAGTTTAGGATAAAGGTTTGTGTTTTTTAGGTTTAGGTTTTTTTGGGTTTTATAGGTCTAGGGATTTTCTTGGATTTTTTAGGGTTTAGCATATACGATTTAGGACTTAATAGGGTTTAGAGCTTAGACTTTTTTTAGGTTTAGGGCTTTTAGGTCTTTCAGGGTTAAATGTTTCTTAGGGATTTTTTAGTGTTTAATGTTTAGGGCCTAGGGTTTTTTAAGTGTTTAAGGTTTAGGTCCTAGGATTTATAGGGTTTAGATCTTAGGGATTTTAAGTTTAGGTTTTTTAGGGTTTTTAGGGTTGAGGGTTAAGTGTTTTTTAGGGTTTAGGGTTTATGGCGTAGGTTTTTTTTTGTGTTTTTTAGGTTTAGGGCTACGAATTTTTAGGATTTAGGGTTTATAGATAAGGGTTTCGTAGGGGTTTTGGGGTTTATTTTATGGTTTATAGGATTTAGGGTTTCTTGAGGTTTAAGGTTTAGGGTTTTAGGTTTAGAATTTAGGGGGTTTTTAGGTTTTGGGATTTGGGTTTTTTAGGTTAAGGTGTTTTGGGATATTATAGATTTAGGGTTTAGGGCTTAGGCTTTTTTGTTTATGTTTTTTAGGTTTTGGCATATACGATTTAGGGCTTTATAGGGTTTAGAGCTTAGAGTTTTTTAGGATTTTGGGTTTTTAGGGGTTTAAAGGGTTAAGTGTTTCTTAGGATTTTTTAAGTTTGAGGGTTACAACCTTTGGTTTTTGTGTGTTTTCTGGTTTAGGGTTTACAGATTTTAGGATTTAGGGTTTTGTAGGGGTTTTAAATGGTTTTAGGGTATATTTTTGGGTTTGTCGGATTTAGGGTTTCTTATGGCTATAGGTTTAGGATTTAGGGTTTTACGTTAGGGTTTAAGGTTTAGGGCTTAGGGTTTCTTTCAATTGAGAGTTTTAGTTTAGCAGTTTTATGTAAGTTTCTAGGGTTTAGGGCTGTGGGTTTTTTAGGTGAAGTTTTTTTTTTTAGGGCTTTATGGATTTACTGTTTAGGGCTTAGGGTTTTTTTTGTGTTTTTTACGCTTTATCAGATACAATTTAGGCTTTATATGGTTTAGGTTAAGGGTTTTATCTAGGTTTTTAGGGTTTTTTAAGTTAAGGTTTTTCAGGGTATTATAGGTTTAGGGCTTAGGGCTTAGGGAATTTTTGTGATTCTTAGGTTTAGGGTTTACAATTTTTTAAGATTTAGGCTTTGGTCGGTGTTTTAAATGGTTTTTAGGGTTCATTTAAGGGTTTATACTATTTAGGGTTTCTTAAGGTTTATGATTTAGGGTTTTAGGTTAGGATTAGTGTTTAGGGCTTAGGTTTGTTTAAAGTTTAGGGATTTTTGGTAAATGGTCTTATCTAGGTTTTTAGGATGTAGGGCTTTGGGTTTTTTAGGTTTAGGTTTTTTATGGTTTTAAAGGTTTAGGGTTTAGGGCTTAGGGTTTTTTTTGTTTTGTAAGATTTACCATATGTGATTTAGGGCTTAATAGGATTTAGAGCTAAGAATTTTTTTGGTTTATTTTTTTTTGTCTTTTTTATGTTGTAGGGTTTACGGATTTTTAGGATTTATGGTTTAGAGCTTTGGGATTTTTAGGGATTTTAAATGATTTTGAGGGTTTTTTTAGGGACTTTAAATGATTTTTAGGGTTGTTTTAGGGTTTACAAGATTTAAGGTTTCTTAAGGTTTATGGTTTAGGGATTCTTAGGGTTTTAGGTTTAGGGCTTATGGTTATTTTAGGTTTGGGATTTTAGGTTAAGGGTTTTATCTAGGTTTTTAGGTTTTAGGGCTTTGGGTTTTTTAGATTAATATTTTTAAGGGTTTTATAGGTTTAGGGATTAGGGATATTTTGTGTTCTTTAAGGTTTTAAATATAAGATTTACTACTTTATAGAGTTTAAAGCTTAGAGTTTTTTTAGTGTAGGGTTTTTTGTGTTTTTAAGGGTTAAGTGTTTTTTAGGGTTTATGGTTTAGGGCTTAGGCTTTTTGTTAAGGTTTAGGGTTTTAAGCAATTTAAATGGTTTTTAGGGTTTATTTTATGGTTTATGGGAAATAGAGTTTCTTAGAGTTTAGGGTTTCGTAGAGTTTTAAGTTTAGGATTTACGGTTTTAGGTTAGGGTTTAGGGTTAGGGTTTAGGGTGTGCAGGGGTTAAGTGTTTTTTTAGGGTTTATTGAATTTTGGGATTCAATTTTTATTTTATTTTTGTGTTTTTTAGGTTTAGGGTTTATGGATATTTAGGATTGAGAGCTTAGGATTTTGTAGGGGTTTTAAATGGATTTTAGGGTTCCTTTTATGTTTTTATAGGATTTAGGATTTAAGGCTTAGGGTTTTTTTTGTAGGTTTAGGGATTTAGGTTAACGGGTTTATCTAGATTTTTAGGATTTTTTGAGTCAGGTTTTTCAGGGTTTTATACGTTTAGAGTTTAGGGCTTAGGGTTTTTTTTGAGTTTTTAGGATTTAGCATATACAATTTAGGGCTTTATAGGGTTTAGAGCTTCTAATATTTCATATTTAGGGGTTTTTGGTGTCTTTTTAGGGATTTTAAGGGTTAACTATTTCTTAGGGGTTTTTTAGGTTTAGGATTTATGGCTTATAGATTTTTGTGTATTTTTAGGTATAGGGTTATAGATTATTGGGATTTAGGGTTTAGGGCTTAGGTTTTTTTTTGTGTTTTTTAGGTTTATCGTTTATGAATTTTTAGGATTTAAGGTTTAACGATTTGGGTTTTGTAGGGATTTCAAATTGTTTTTAGGGTTTATAAGATTTAGGGTTTCTTAAGGTTTATAAGATTAGGATTTAGGATTTTTTTTGTGTTTTTAGGGTATAGTATATACGATTTAGCGCTTTATAGGGTTAGGGATTAGAGTTTTTTTGGTTTAGGTGTTTTTGGGTTTTTTTAGAGTTTTTAAGGGTGAAATGTTTCTTAGGGTTTTTTAGGGATTAGGGCTTAGGATTCTTTTTTTTTGTGTTTTTTAGGTTTAGGATTTATGAAACTTTAAGATTTAAGGTTAAGAGCTTAGGGTTTTGTAGGGGTATTCAATGGTTTTTAGGGTTTGTTTTAAGGTTTATAGGATTTAGGATTTCTTAAGGTCTAGGATTTAGGGTTTCTTAGGGTTTAGGTGTTAGGTTTTTTTAGGTTTAGGGTTTTAGGTTATGGATCTTATCTAGGTTGTTAGGGTTTAGGGCTCTGGGTCTTTTAGGTTAAGGTATTTTAGGATTGTATAGGTTTAGAGTTTAGGGTTTAGGTTTTTTTTGTCTTTTAAAAGGTTTAGAATATACAATTTAGGGCTTTATAGGGTTTAGATCTTAGAGATGTTAGGTTTGGGCGTTTTAGGGATTTGAGGGTTGAGGGTTAAGTGTTTCTTATGGTGTTTTAGAGTTTAGGGTTTATGGCGTAGGTTTTTTTTGTGTTTTTTAGGTTTAGGATTATGTATATTTAGGATTTAGGGTTTAGAGCTAAGGGTTTTGTAGGGGTTTTAGGGTTTATTTTAGGGTTTATAGAATTTAGGGTTTTTTAAGGTTTAAAGTTTAGGGTTTTAGGTTTTAGAATTTAGGGGATTTTTAGGTTTCGGGCTTTGGGTTTTTTAGGTTATGATTTTTTAGAATTTTATAGATTTAGGGTTTAGGGCTTAGGGTTATTTTGTGTATGATTTTTAGTGTTTAGCATATACGATTTAGGGCTTTATAGGGTATAAAGCTTAGATTTTTTTAGGTTTAGGGGTTTTTGGGTTGTTTAGGGTTTTAAGGGTTAAGTGTTTTATAGGGTTTTTTAAGATTTAGAGTTATAACCTAGGGTTTTTGTGTGTTTTCAGGTATAGGGTTTACAAATTTTTAGGATACAGAGTTTAGAGGTTAGGGTTTTGTAGGGGTTTTAAATGGTTTTAGGGTATATTTTTTGGTTTGTAGGATTTAGGGTTTCTTATGGTTTTAGGTTTAGGATTTAGGGTTTTAGGTTTAGGGCTTAGGGTTTTTTTCAATTTAGAGTTTTTGTTTAACAGTTTTAAATAGGTTTTTAGGGTTTAGGCATTTGGGTTAAGTTTTTTTTTTAGGGTTTTATAGGTTTAGTATTTAGGGCTTATGGTTTTTTTGTGTTTTTTAGGCTTTAGCATATACGATTTAGGCTTTATATTTTTTAGAGCTTAGAGTTTTTCAGATTTAGGAGTTTTTGGTTTTTTTTTTATGGGTTTTAAGGATTAAGTGTTTCTTAGGGTTTAGGTGTTTTTGTGTTTTTAGGTTTAAGGTTTACATATTTTAAGGATTTACGATTTAGAGCTTACGGATTTGTTGGGGTTTAAATGGTTTTTAGGGTTTGTTGTATTTAGGCTTTCTTAAGGTTTAGGAGTTTAGGCTTTATTAGAGGTTTAGTGTTTTAGTTCTAGGTTTTAGGGTTTTAGGTTAGTGTTTAGGGTTTAGGTCTTAGCGTTTTTTTAGGTTTAAGGTTTTGGGTTAAGGTTTTTATCTATGTTTTCAGGGTTTAGTGCTTTGGGTTTTTTATGTTAATGTTTATTAGGATTTTATAGGTTTAGGGTTTAGGGCTTAGGGTTTTTTTAGTATTTTTTAGGGTTTTTTTAGGGTTTAGCATATACAATTTAGGGCTTTATAGGGTTTAGGGCTGAGGGTAGTTTTAGGTTTAGGAATTTAGGGTAAGGGTTTTATCTAGGTTTTTAGGGTTTTTTAAGTTAAGGTTTTTCAAGGTTTTATAGGTTTAGGGCTTAGGGTATTTTTATGATTCTTAGGTTTAGGGTTTACAATTTTTTAAGATTTAGGGTTTGGTCGGTGTTTTAAATGGTTTTTAGGGTTCATTTAAGGGTTTATAGTATTTAGGGTTTCTTAAGGTTTAGGATTTAGGGTTTTAGGTTAGGATTAGGGTTTAGGGCTTAGGTTTGTTTAATGTTTAGGGATTTTCGGTTAATGTTCTTATCTAGGTTTTTAGGATTTACTGCTTTGGGTTTTTTAGGTTTAGGTTTTTTATGGTTTTAAAGGTTTAGGGTTTAGGGCTTAGGGTTTTTTGTGTTTTGTAATATTTAGCATATGTGATTTAGGGCTTCATAGGATTTAGAGCCAAGAGTTTTTAGGTTTAGGTTTTACGAATCCTTAAGATTTAAGGTTTATAGCTTAGGATTTTATAGGGGTTTTGAATGGTTTTTACGGTTTATAGGATTTAGGGTTTCTTAAGGTTTAGGGTTTTGGGTTTCTTAGGGATTTTTAGGGTTTAGGGTTGTGGGGTTAGGATTTTTTTTTTTGTGTTTTTTAGGTTTAGGGTTTACGAATCTTTAATATTTAAGGTTAAGAGCTTAGGGTTTTGTAGGGGTTTTGAATGGTTTTTAGGGTTTACTTTAATGTTTATAGGATTTAGGTTTTCTTAAGGTCTAGGGTTTAGGGTTTCTTAGGGTTTTAGGTTTAGGGTTTAGGGTTTAGGGTTTCAGGTTAGGGTTTAGGTATTAGGGTTTTTTAGGTTTAGGGTTTTAGGTTATGGATCTTAACTAGGTTGTTAGGGTTTAGGGCTTTGGGTTTTTTAGTTTAAGGTATTTTAGGATTTTATAGGTTTAGAGTTTAGGTTTTAGGTTTTTTTTTTGTGTTTTAAAAGGTTTAGAATATACAATTTAGGGCTTTATTGGGTTTAGATCTTAGAGATGTTAGGTTTGGGCGTTTTAGGGTTTTTAGGGTTTAGGGTTAAGTGTTTCTTAGGGTGTTTTAGAGTTTAGGGTCTATGGCGTAGGTTTTTTTGTGTTTTTTAGGTTTAGGGTTATGGATATTTTGGATTTAGGGTTTAGAGCTAAGGGTTTTGTAGGGGTTTTAGGGTTTATTTTAGGGTTTATAGAATTTAGGGTTTCTTAAGTTTTAAAGTTTAGGGATTATTAGTGTTTTAGGTTTTAGAATTTTGGGAGTTTTTAGGTTTCGGGCTTTGGGATTTTTAGGTTATGATTTTATAGGATTTTATATATTTAGGGTTTAAGGCTTAGTGTTTTGTTGTGTATGTTTTTTAGTGTTTATCATATACGATTTAGGGCTTTTTAGGGTTTATAGCTTAGATTATTTTAGGTTTAGGGGTTTTTGAGGGTTTTAAGGGTGAAGTGTTTCTTAGGGTTTTTTAAGATTTATGGTTACAACCTAGGGTTTTTGTGTGTTTTCAGGTTTATGGTTTACAAATTTTAAGGATTTAGAGTTTAGAGGTTAGGGTTTTGTAGGGGTTTTAAATGGTGTTAGGGTATATTTTTGGGTTTGTAGGATTTAGGGTTTCTTATGGTTTTAGATTTAGGATTTACGATTTTAGGTTTAGGGCATAGGGTGTTTTTCAATTCAGAGTTTTTGTTTAACGGTTTTATTTATGTTTTTAGGGTTTAGGGATTTGTGTTTTTTGGGTTATGTTTCTTTAGGGTTTTAAAGGTTTAGTATTTAGGGCTTAGGGTTTTTTTTATGTTTTTTAGGCTTTAGCATATACGATTTAAGCTTTATATGTTTTAGAGCTTAGAGTTTTTTAGATTTAGGAGTTTTTGGGTTTTTTATGAGTTTTAAGGCTAAGTGTTTCTTAGGGTTCAGGTTTTTTTTGTATTTTTTAGTTTTAAGGTTTACATATTTTAAGGATTTACGGTTTAGAGCTTAGGGTTTTGTTGGGGTTTAAATGGTTTTTAGGGTTTATTGTATTTAGGGTTTCTTAAGGTTTAGGGGTTTAGGGTTTCTTAGAGGTTTAGGGTTTCTTAGGGTTTTAGGTTAGTGTTTAGGGTTTAGGTCTTAGGGTGTTTTTAAGTTTAGGGTTTTGGGTTAAATTTTTTATCTATGTTTTCAGGGTTTAGCTCTTTGGGTTTTTTAGGTTAAGGTTTATTAGTATTTTATAGGTTTAAGGTTTAGGGCTTAGGATTTTTTAAGGATTTTTTTTGTGTTTTTTAGGGTTTACCATATACAATTTAGGGCTTTATAGGGTTTAGGGCTTAGGGTTGTTTTAGCTTTAGGAATTTAGGTTAAGGGTTTTATCTAGGTTTTTAGGGTTTTTTAAGTTATGGTTTTTCAGGGTTTTATAGGTTTAAGGTTTAGGGCTTAGGGTATTTTTTTGTGATTTTTAGGTTTAGGGTTTACAAATTTTTAAGATTTAGGGTTTAGAGTTTAGGGCTTGGTAGGTGTTTTAAATGGTTTTTAGGGTTTATTTTAGGGTTTCTAGGATTTAGGGTTTTAGGTTAGGGTTTAGGGTTTAGGGTTTAGGGCTTAGGTTTTTTTAATGTTTAGGATTTTAGATTAATGGTCTTATCTAGGTTTTTAGGGTTTAGGGCTTTGGGTTTATTAGGTTTATGTTTATTATGGTTTTAAAGGTTTAGGGTTTAGGGCTTAGGGCTTAGGGCTTTTTGTGTTTTGTAAGATTTAGCATATATGATTTAGGGGTTAGTAGGATTTAGATCTAAGAGCTATTTAGATTTAGGGTTTTTTTTGTCTATTTTGTGTTTAGGGTTTACGGATTTAAGGTTTAGAACTTTGGGTTTTTCAGGGATTTGGAATGGTTTTTTAGGGTTTAAAAGATATAGGGTTTCTTAAGTTTTAGGGTTTAGGGTTTCTTAGGGTTTTAGGGTTAGGATTTAGGGTTTTAGGTTAGAGTTTAGGGTATAGCGCTTAGGTTTTTTCGTGTTTTTAGGGTTTTCCATATACGATTTAGGGCTTTATAGAGTTAGAGCTTAGAGTTTTATTTGGTTGAGGGGTTTTGGGTGTTTTGGAGTTTTTAAAGGTTAACTTTTTCTTAGGGTCTTTTAGGGTTTAGGGCTTAGGATTTTTTTTTTGTATTTTTTGGCTTTAGGATTTACGAATCTTTAAGATTTAAGGTTTAAAGCTTTGGGTTTTGTAGGGGTTTTGAATGGTTTTTAGGGTTTATTTTAGGGTTTAGGATTTAGGGTTTATTAGATATAGAGTTTCTTAAAGTTTAGGGTTTCGTAGGGTTTTAGGTTTAGGATTAATGGTTTTAGGTTAGGGTTTAGTGTTTGAGGCTTAGAGTATTTTTAGGTTTAGGGTTTATAGTAAGGGTTTTTTAAAGCTTTTTAGCGTTTAGGGCTTTGGGTTTTTTAGGTTAAGGGTTTTTAGGGTTTTACGGGTTTAGGGTTTTGGGCTTATGTTTTTTTTGTGTTTTTTAGGGTTTAGCATTTACGATTTAAGGCTTAATAGGGTTTAGAGCTTAGAGTTTTTTTTAGGTTTAAGGCTTTTTGGGGTTTTTAGAGTGTGTAGTAGCTAAGTGTTTCTTAGGGTTTTTAGAGTTTAGGGCTTCGGGTTTTTTGTGTTTCTTAGGTTTAGGGTTTACGAATATTTGGGATTAAGGGTCCAGAGCTTAGGATTTAGTAGGTCTTTTAAATGGATTTTAGAGTTTATTTTAGGTTTGATAGGATTCAGGGTTCTTATGGTTTAGGGTTTAGGGTTTCTTTGGGTTTTAAGTTTAGGATAAAGGTTTGTGTTTTTTAGGTTTAGGTTTTTTTGGGTTTTATAGGTCTAGGAATTTTCTTGGATTATTTAGGGTTTAGCATATACGATTTAGGGCTTAATAGGGTTTAGGGCTTAGACTTTTTTTAGGTTTAGAGGTTTTTGGTTTTTCAGGGTTAAGTGTTTCTTAGGGTTTTTTTAGTGTTTAATGATTAGGGCCTAGGGTTTTTTTAGTGTTTAAGGTTTAGGGCCTAGGGTTTATAAGGTTTAGATCTTAGAGATTTTAGGTTTGGGTTTTTTAGGGTTTTTAGGATTGAGAGTTAAGTGTTTTTTAGGGTTTAGGGTTTATGGTGTAGGTTTTTTTTGTGTTTTTTAGGTTTAGGGCTACGAATTTTTAGGATTTAGGGTTTAGAGGTAAGGGTTTCATAGGGGTTTTAGGGTTTATCTTACGGTTTATAGGATTTAGGGTTTCTTAAGGTTTAATGTTTAAGGTTTAGGGTTTCTCAGGGTTTTAGGTTTAGAAATTAGGGGGTTTTTAGGTTTTGGGATTTGGGTTTTTTAGGTTAAGGTGTTTTAGGATTTTATTGATTTAGGGTTTAGGGCTTAGGGTTTTTTGTTTATGTTTTTTAGGGTTTAGGATATACGATTTAGGGCTTTATAGGGTTTAGAGCTTAGAATTTTTTAGGTTTAGGGGTTTTTGGGTTGTTTAGGGCTTTAAGGGTTAAGTGTTTCGTAGGATTTTTTAAGATTGAGGGTTACAACCTTGGGTTTTTGTGTGTTTTCTGGTTTAGGGTTTATAGATTTTTAGGATTTAGGGTTTAGAGGTTAGGGTTTTTTTAGGGGTTTTAAATGATTTTAGGGTATATTTTTGGGTTTGTAGGATTTAGGGTTTCTTATGGTTTTAGGTTTAGTATTTAGGGTTTTAAGTTAGGATTTAGGGTTTAGGGCTTAGGGTGTTTTTCAATTTAGAGTTCTAGTTTAACAGTTTTATGTAGGTTTTTAGGGTTTAGGGCTTTGAGTTTTTTAGGTTAAGTTTTTTTGTTTTTTAGGGTTTAGGGCTTTGGGTTTTTTAGATTAAGTTTTTTTATTTTTTAGGGTTTTATAGGTTTAGTGTTTAAGGCTTAGGTTTTTTTTTTGTGTTTTTTAGGCTTTACCATATACGATTTAGGATTTATATGGTTTAGAGTTTAGAGTTTTTTAGGTTTAGGGGTTTTGTGATTTTTATGGGTTTTAAGGATTAAGTATTTCTTAGGGTTTAGAATTTTTTGTGTTTTTTTAGGTTTAAGGTTTACATATTTTAAGGGTTTATGGTTTAGAGATTAGGGCTTTGTTGGGGTTTAAATGGTTTTTAGGGTTTATTGTATTTTGGGTTTCTTAAGGTTTAGGGTTTAGGGTTTCTTAGAGTTTTAGGTCTAGGATTTAGCGTTTTAGGTTAGTGTTTAGGGTTTAGGGCTTAGGATTTTTTTAGGTTTAGAGGTTTGGATTAAGGTTTTTGTCTACGTTTTTAGGGTTTAGCGCTTTGGGTTTTTTGGGTTAAGGTTTATTAGGATTTTATAGGTTTAGGGTTTAGGGCTTAGGGGTTTTTTAGATTTTGTTTTGTGTTTGTTAGAGTTTAGCATATACAATTTAGGGCTTTATATGGTTTAGGGCTTAGGATTGTTTTAGGTTTAGGAATTTAGGTTATGGGTTTTATCTAGGTTTTTAGGGTTTTTTAAGTTAAGGTTTTTCAGGGTTTTATAGGTTTAGGGCTTAGGGCTTAGGGTATTTTTTTTATTCTTAGGTTTAGGGTTTACAATTTTTTAAGATTTAGGGTTTGGTCAGTGTTTTAAATGGTTTTTAGTGTTCATTTAAGGGTTTATAGTATTAGGGTTTCTTAAGGTTTAGGTTTTAGGGTTTTAGGTTAGGATTAGGGTTTAGGGCTTAGGTTTGTTTAATGATTAGGGATTTTTGGTTAATGGTCTTAGCTAGGTTTTTAGGGTTTAGGACTTTGGGTTTTTTAGGTTTAGGTTTTTTATGGCTTTAAAGGTTTAGGGTATTTTGTGTTTTGTAAGATTTCGCATATGTGATTTAGGGCTTAATAGGATTTAGAGCTAAGAGTTTTGTAGGTTTTTTTTTTTTGTCTTTTTTATGTTGTAGGATTTATGAATTTTTAGGATTTAAGGTTTAGAGCTTTGGGGTTTTTAGGGATTTTAAATGATATTTAGGGGGTTTTTTATGGTTCACAAGATTTAGGGTTTCTTAGGGTTTTAGGTTTAGAATTTAGGGTTTTAGGTTAGGGTTTAGGGCTTATGGTTATTTTTGGTGTGGGATTATAGGTTAAGGCTTTTATCTAGGTTTTTAGGGTTTAGGGCTTTGGGTATTTTAGAATAATATTTTTGAGGGTTTTATAGGTTTAGGGATTAGGTATTTTTTGTGTTCTTTAAGGTTTAAAATATAAGATTTACTACTTTATAGAGTTTAGAGTTTAGAGTTTTTTTAGTGTAGGGTTTTTTGTGTTTTTAAGGGTTAAGCGTTTCTTAGAGTTTATGGTTTAGGGCTTAGGTTTTTTTTAAGGTTTAGGGTTTTAAGCATTTTAAATGGTTTTTAGGGTTTATTTTACGGTTTATGGGATATAGACTTTCTTAAAGTTTAGGGTTTCGTAGGGTTTTAGGTTTAGGCCTTACGGTTTTAGGTTAGGGTTTAGGGTTTGAGGCTTATGGTTTTTGAGGTTTAGGGTTTAGATTAAAGGTTTTATCTAGGTTTTTAGGGTTTAGGGCTTTGGGTTTTTTAGGTTAAGGGTTTTTTTGGGTTTTATAAGTTTAGGGCTTAGGGATTTTTTTTTATGTTTTTTAGAATTTAGCATATATGATTTAGGGATTTATAGTGTTTAGAACTTAGTGATTTTTTAGGTTTAGGGGTTTTTGGATTCATTTGGGATTTTTTATTGTTTTTGAGGGTTAAGTGTTTCTTAGGGCTTTTTAGGGTTTAAGGTTTAGGGCTTAGGGCTTCTTTTTTTTGGGTTTTTTAGGAATAGGGTTTACATATTTTTAGGATTTAGAGCTTAGGGTATTGTACGGTTTTTAAATGGTTTTAGGGTTTATTTTGGGGTTTATAGGATTTAGAGTTTCTTAATGTTTAGCGTTTATTGTTTCTTAGTGTTTTAGGTTTATGATTTAGGGTTTCAGGTTAGGGTTTACGATTTAGGGCTTAGGGGTTTTTTATGCTTAAGGTTTTAGGTTAAGGGTGTTACATAGGTTTTTAGGGTTTAGGTCATTGGCTTATTTAGGTTAAGGTTTTTTTAGGGTTTTATAGGCTTAGATTTTAGAGCTTAGGGTCTTTTTGTGTTTCTTAGGGTTTACAATATACAATTTAGGGCTTTATAAGGTTGAGAGCTTGCAGTTTTTTTACATTTAGGGGGTTTTGGGTATTTTAGGGTGTGTAGGGCTTAAGTGTTTTTTAGTGTTTATTGAATTTTGGGCTTCAATTTTTTTTTTTTGTGTTTTTTAGGTTTAGGGTTAATGGATTTTTAGGATTTAGAGCTTAGGATTTTGTAGGGGTTGTAAATGGATTTTAGGGTTCCTTTTAGGTTTTTATAGGATTTAGGGTTTAAGGCTTAGGGTTTTTTTTTTTTGTAGGTTTAGGGATTTAGGTTAACGGGTTTGTCTAGGTTTTTAGGATTTTTTAAGTCAGGGTTGTTTAGGGTTTTATAGGTTTACAGTTTAGGGCTTATGGTTTTTTTGTGTTTTTTTAGGATTTAGCATATACAATTTAGGGCTTTATATGGTTTAGAGTTTCTAATATTTTATGTTCAGGGGTTTTTGGTGTTTTTTTTAGGGGTTTTAAGGGTTAAGTATTTCTTAGGGGTTTTTTAGGTGTAGGATTTATGGATTATATATTTTTGTTTATTTTTAGGTATAGGGTTATAGATTATTGGGATTTAGGGCTTAGGGTTTTTTTTGTGTTTTTTAGGTTTATGGTTTATGAATTTTTAGGATTTAAGGTTTAGAGCTTTGGGTTTTGTAGGGATTTTAAATGGTTTTTAGGGTTTATAAAATTTAGGGTTTCTTAAGGTTTATAAGATTTAGGGTTTCTTATGGTTTTAGGTTTAGGATTTAGGGTTTTTTTTTGTGTTTTGAGGGTTTAGTTTATACGATTTAGGGCTTTATAAGGTTAGAGCTTAGATTTTTTTTGGTTTAGGGGTTTTTCGGTTTTTTAGAGTTTTTAAGGGTGAAATGTTTCTTAGGGTTCTTTAGGGATTAGGGCTTAGGATTTTTTTTTGGTGTTTTGTTGGTTTAGGATTTACAAATCTTTAATTAAGGTTTATAGCTTAGGATTTTGTAGGGGTTTTGAATGGATTTTAGGGTTTATAGGATTTAGGGTTTCTTAAGGTTTAGAGTTTAGGGTTTCTTAGGGATTTTTAGGGTTTAGGGTTTAGGGCTTAGGATTTTTTTTTGTATTGTTTAGGTTTAGGGTTTACGAATCTTTAAGATTTAAGGTTAAGAGCTTAGGGTTTTGTAGGGGTTTTGAATGGTTTTTAGGGTTTGCTTTAAGGTTTATAGGATTTAGGATTTCTTAGGGTCTAGGGTTTAGGGATTCTTAGGGTTTTAGGTTTAGGGTTTAGGGTTTTAAGTTATGGTTTAGGGTTTAGGTATTTCGTTATTTTAGGTTTAAAGTTTTAGGTTTTGGATCTTATCTAGGTTGTTAGGGTTTAGGGCTTTGGGTTTTTTAGGTTAAGGTATTTTAGGATTTTATAGGTTTAGAGTGTAGGGTTTAGGGGATTTTTTGTGTTCTGAAAGGTTTAGAATATACAATTTAGGGCTTTATAGGTTTTAGAGGTTAGGGTTTTGTAGGGGTTTTAAATGGTTTTAGGGTATATTGTTGGGTTTGTAGGAGTTAGGGTTTCTTATGGTTTTATGTTTAGGATTTAGGGTTTTAGGTTAGGGTTTAGGGTTTAGGGCTTACGGTATTTTTCAATATAGAGTTTTAGTTTAACAGTTTTATGTAGGTTTTTAGGGTTTAGAGCTTTGGGTTTTTTAGGTTAAGTTTTTTTTTTAAGGGTTTTATAGGTTTAGTGTTTAGGGCTTAGGGTTTTTTTTTTTTGTGTTTTTTATGCTTTACCATATACGATTTACGCTTTATATGGTTTAGAGCTTTGAATTTTTTAGGTTTATGGGTTTTGGGTTTTTTATGGGTTTTAAGGATTAAGTGTTTCTTAGGGTTTAGGCTTTTTTTTTTGTGTTTTTTTAGGTCTAAGGTTTATATATATTTTAAGAATTTATGGTTTAGAGATTAGGGTTTTGTAGGGATGTAAATGGTTTTTAGGATTTATTGTATTTTGGGTTTCAAGGTTTAGGGTTTAGGGTTTCTTAGAGTTTTAGGTCTAGGATTTAGCGTTTTAGGTTAGTGTTTAGGGTTTAGGGTTTAGGGCTTAGAATATTTTTAGGTTTAGGGTTTTGGATTAAGGTTTTTGTCTATGTTTTTAGGGTTTAGCGCTTTGGGTTTTTTAGGTTAAGGTTTATTAGGATTTTATAGGTTTAGGGTTTAGGGCTTTGGGTTTTTTTAGGTTTTTTTTTTGTGTTGTTTTAGGGTTTAGCATATACAATTTAGGGATTTATAGGGTTTAGGGCTTAGGGTTGTTTTAGGTTTAGGAATTTAGGTTAAGGGGGTTATCTCGGTTTTTAGGGTTTTTTAAGTTAAGGTTTTTCAGGGTTTTATAGGTTTAGGGTTTAGGGTATTTTTGTGATTCTTAGGTTTAGGGTTTACAATTTTTTAAGATTAGGGTTTGGTCGGTGTTTTAAATGGTTTTTAGGGTTCATTTAAGGGTTTATAGTATTTAGGGTTTCTTAAGGTTTAGGATTTAGGGTTTTAGGTTAGGATTAGAGTTTAGGGCTTCGGTTTGTTTAATGTTTAGGGATTTGTGGTTAATGGTCTTATCTAGGTTTTTAGGGTTTAGGGCTTCGGGTTTTTTAGGTTTAGGTTTTTTATGGTTTTAAAGGTTTAGGGTTTAGGGCTTAGGGTTTTTTGTGTTTTGTAAGATTTAGCATATGTGATTTAGGGCTTAATAGGATTTAGAGCTAAGAATTTTGTAGGTTGTTTTTTTTTGTCTTTTTTATGTTTTAGGGTTTACGGATTTTTAGGATTTAAGGTTTAGAGCTATGGGGTTTTTAGGGATTTTAAATGATTTTTAGGGTTTTTTTTAGGGTTTACAAGATTTAGGGTTTCTTAAGGTTTAGGGTTTAGGGTTTAGGATTTAGGGTTTTAGGTTAAGGTTTAGGGCTTATGGTTATTTATGGTTTAGGATTTTAGGTTAAGGGTTTTATATAGGTTTTTAGGGTTTAGGGCTTCAGGTTTTTTAAATTAATCTTTTTTAGGGTTTTATAGCTTTAGGGATTAGGGATTTTTTGTGTTCTTTAAGGTTTAAAATATAAGATTTACTACTTTATAAAGTTTAGAGCTTAGAGTTTTTTTAGTGTAGGGGTTTTTGTGTTTTTAAGGGTTAAGTGTTTCCTACGGTTTATGGTTTAGGGCTTAATTTTTTTTTTAAGGTTTAGGGTTTTAAGCATTTTAAATGGTTTTTAGGGTTTATTTTAGGGTTCATGGGATATAAAGTTTATTAAAGTTTAGGGTTTCGTAGGGTTTTAGGTTTAGGATTTACGGTTTTAGGTTAGGGTTTAGGGTTTGAGGCTTATGATTTTTATATTTAGGGTTTAGATTAAGGGTTTTATCTATGTTTTTAGGGTTTAGGGCTTTGGGTTTTTTAGGTTAAGGGTTTTTAGGGTTTTATAGGTTTGAGGCTTAGGGATTTTTTTAATGTTTTTTAGGGTTTAGCATATACGATTTAGGGCTTTACAGGGTTTAGAACTTAGTGTTTTTTCAGGTTTAGGAAATTTTGGATTCTTTTTTTATCTTTTAGGGTTTTTGAGGGTGAAGTGTTTTTTAGGAATAGGGTTTACATATTTTTAGGATTTAGGATTTAGAGCTTAGGGTATTGTAGGGTTTTAAAATGGTTTTAGGTTATTTTGTGGGGTTTAAAGGATTTAGAGTTTTTTAATGTTTAGCGTTTATAGTTTCTTAGTGTTTTAGGTTTATGATTTAGGGTTTCAGGTTAGGGTTTACGGTTTAGGGCTTAGGTTTTTTTTATGCTTAAGGTTTTAGGTTAAAGGTTTTATATAGGTTTTTAGGGTTTAGGTCTTTGGCTTATTTAGGTCAAAGTTTTTTTAGGGTTTTATAGGTTTAGAGTTTAGGCTTTAGGGTCTTTTTGTGTTTCTTAGGGTTTAGCATATACAATTTAGGGCTTTATAGGGTTTAGAGCTTGGAGTTTTTTAGATTTAGGGGGTTTTGGGATTTCTAGGGTGTGTAGGGGTTAAGTGTTTTTTAGTGTTTATTGAATTTTGGGCTTCAATTACTATTTTTTTTGTGTTTTATAGGTTTAGGGTTTATGGATTTTTAGGATTTAGAGCTTAGGATTTTGTAGGGGTTTTAAATGGATTTTAGGGTTCCTTTTAGATTTTATAGGATTTATGGTTTAAGGCTTAGGGTTTTTTTGTAGGTTTAGGGATTTAGGTTAACGGGTTTATCTAGGTTTTTAGGATTTTTTAAGTCAGGGTTTTTCAGGGTTTTATTGGTTCAGAGTTTAGGGCTTAAGGATTTTTTGTGTTTTTTAGGATTTAGCATATACAATTTAGGGCTTTATAGGGTTTAGAACTTCTAATATTTATATTTAGGGGTTTTTGGTGTTTTCTTAGGGATTTTAAGGGTTAACTATTTCTTAGGGGTTTTTTAGGATTAGGATTTATGGCTTATAGAGTTTTGTGTAATTTTAGGTATAGGGTTATAGATTATTGGGATTTAGGGTTTAGGGCTTAGGGTATTTTTGTGATTTTTAGGTTTATGGTTTATGAATTTTTAGCATTTAAGGTTTAGAGCTTTGGGTTTTGTAGGGATTTTAAATGGTTTTTAGGGTTTATAAGATTTAGAGTTTCTTAAGGTTTATAAGGTTTAGAGTTTCTTATGGTTGTAGGTTTAGGATTTAGGATTTTTTTGTGTTTCTAGGGTTTAGCATATACGATTTAGGGCTTTATAAGGTTAGAGCTTAGAATTTTTTGGTTTAGGGGTTTTTGGGTTTTTTAGAGTTTTTAAGGGTGAAATGTTTCTTAGGGTTTTATAGGGATTAAGGCTTAGGATTCTTTTTTTGGTGTTTTGTAGGTTTAGGATTTACGAATCTTTAAGATTTAAGGTTTATAGCTTAGGATTTTGTAGGTGTTTTGAATGGTTTTTAGTGTTTATTTTAGGGTTTATAGGATTTAGGGTTTCTTAAGGTTTAGGGTTTAGCGTTTCTTAGGGATTTTTTGGGTTTAGGGTTTACGAATCTTTAAGATTTAAGGTTAAGAGCTTAGGGTTTTGTATGGGTTTTGAATGGTTTTTAGGTTTGCTTTAAGGTTTATAGGATTTAGGATTTCTTAAGGTCTAGGGTTTAGGGTTTCTTAGGGTTTTAGGTTTAGGGTTTTAGGTTATGGATCTTATCTAGGTTGTTAGGGTTTAGGGCTTTGGGTTTTTTAGGTTACGGTATTTTAGGATTTTATAGATTTATAGTTTAGGGATTAGGTTTTTTTGTGTGTTTTAAAGGTTTAGAATATACAATTTAGGGCTTTATAGGGTTTAGATCTTAGAGATGTTAGGTTTGGACGTTTTAGAGTTTTTAGGGTTGAGGGTTAAGTGTTCCTTAGGGTGTTTTAAAGTTCACGGTTTATGGCGTAGGTTTTATTTGTGTTTTTAAGGTTTAGGGTTATGGATTTTTAGGATTTACAGTTTAGAGCTAAGGGTTTTGTAGGGGTTTTTGGGTTTATTTTAGGGTTTATAAAATTTAGGGTTTCTTAAAGTTTAAAGTTTAGGGTTTCTTAAGGTTTTAGGTTTTAGAATTTAGGGGGTTTTTAGGTTTCGGGATTTGGGTTTTTTAGGTTATGATTTTTTAGGATTTTATAGATTTAGGGTTTAGGGCTCAGGGTTTTTTTGTTTATGTTTTTTAGTGTTTAGCGTATACAATTTAGGGCTTTATAGGGTTTGGAGCTTAGATTTTTTTAGGTTTAAGGGTTTTTGGGTTTTTTTGGCTTTTAAGGGTTAAGTGTTTCTTAGGGTTTTTTAAGATTTAGGGTTACAACCTAGGGTTTTTGTGTTTTTTCAGGTTTAGGGTTTACAAATTTTAAGGATTTAGGGTTTAGAGGTTAGGTTTTTGTAGGGGTTTTAAATGGTTTTAGGGTATATTTATGGGTTTGAAGGATTTAGGGTTTCTTATGGTTTTAGGTTTAGGGCTTAGGGTTTTATTCAATTAAGAGTTTTTGGTTAACAATTTTATGTAGGTTTTTAGGGTTTAGGGATTTGGGTTAAGTTTTTTTTTAGAGTTTTATAGGTTTACTATTTAGGGCTTAGGGTTTTTTTTGTGTTTTTTAGGCTTTAGCATATATGATTTAGGCTTTATATGTTTTAGAGCTTATAGTTTTTTAGATTTAGGAGTGTTTGGGTTTTAACAATTAAGTGTTTCTTAGGGTTCAGGTTTTTTTGTGTTTTTTAGGTTTAAGGTTTACAGATTTTAAGGATTTACGCTTTAGAGCTTAGGGTTTTGTTGGGGTTTAAAGGGTTTTTAGGGTTTATTGTATTTAGGGTTTCGTATTGTTTAGGGGTTTAGGCTTTCTTAGAGGTTTACGGTTTCTAATGGTTTTATGTCTAGGATTTAGGGTTTTAGGTTAGTGTTTAGGGTTTAGGTCTTAGGGTTTTTTTAGGTTTTAGGTTAAGGTTTTTATCTATGTTTTCAACGTTTAGCGCTTTGGGTTTTTTCGGTTAAGGTTTATTAAGATTTTATAAGTTTATTGTTTAGGGCTAAGGGTTTTTTTTGGATTTTTTTGGTGTTTTTTAGAGTTTAGCATATACAATTTAGGGCTTTATAGGATTTAGGGCTTAGGGTTGTTTTAGGTTTAGGAATTCATGTTAAGGGTTTTATCTAGGTTTTTAGGGTTTTTTAAGTTATGGTTTTTCAGGGTTTTATCGGTTTAGGGTTTAGGGCTTAGGGTATTTTTGTGATTTTTAGGTTTAGGGGTTTTGAGTTTTTTATGGGTTTTAAGGATTAAGTGTTTCTTAGGGTTTAGGCTTTTTTTGTGTTTTTTTTAGGTCTAAGGTTTACATATTTTAAGGATTTATGGTTTAGAGATTAGGGTTTTGTTGGGATGTAAATGGTTTTTAAGGTTTATTGTATTTTGGTTTTCAAGGTTTAGGGTTTAGGGTTTAGGGTTTCTTAGAGTTTTAGGTCTAGGATTTAGCGTTTTAGGTTAGTGTTTAGGGTTTAGGGCTTAGAATATTTTTAGGTTTAGGGTTTTGGATTAAGGTTTTTGTCTACGTTTTTAGGGTTTAGCAATTTGGGTTTTTTAGGTTAAGGTTTATTAGGATTTTATAGGTTTAGGATTTAGGGCTTTGGGTTTTTTTAGGTTTTTTTTTTTGTGTTTTTTTGGGTTTAGCATATACAATTTAGGGATTTATAGGATTTAGGGCTTAGGGTTGTTTTAGGTTTAGGAATTTAGGTTAAGGGTGTTATCTAGGTTTTTAGGGTTTTTTAAGTTAAGGTTTTTTAGGGTTTTATAGGTTTAGGGTTTAGGGTATTTTTGTGATTCTTAGGTTTAGGGTTTACAATTTTTTAAGATTAGGGTTTGGTCGGTGTTTTAAATGGTTTTAGGGTTCATTTAAGGGTTTATAGTATTTAGGGTTTCTTAAGGTT
>JAJOOF010001427.1:0-31005 GCA_029582545.1 Solanum lignicaule | reverse complement strand
CATTAGGTATAGCATCATTTCAATCTAAGTAATTCACCTTTCATACTTGAGTTCAAAGAAGAACCAACCTTCATACCTTCTTGCCCTTCATGGGACATTCATACTTCAATTACCAAACAATTCATAACCAATACATAATACAAGATAATTCATGAAGTAATAACATAATCAACAACAATATAAGCAATTGACATATTCCCTTCATAGCCTTCAAGGCTTCATTCAAAGACTCAACCCTAATTTCATAGAAATTATACATAACCTAGGGTAGAATCATCATACAAACATGAATTACATAACATCACATTCAATTCATAGCCTTCAATTGATATCCAACACAAACTAAGGTTAGAATTAGGAAAAGAAGGAGAAACATGGGTCTCATGGGGAATTCTTCAAGAAACCACCAACACAACATAAATTCATCCATAATTGTTCATATAACATCAGTCAAAGTCAGTTTATAACATCAATTTCACTTTAGAAAGAAGACCCACGTTTTTGGATTGAAACCCAAAAATTGGAGATTTTGAAATTCATCTTGAAGGGGCCTCTTGGGGAAAGGAATCCTAAGAGTAATAAGCAATCATACCTTATTGACGAATAAACCACGAAAATCTGAGTTGAAACCTTGGAGAGTTGGTCTTCTTCTTGAAGCTCCAATGTTCTTCAATGGAGTTCTTGAGAAGAGAGAACTCCTATATTTATGAGAAATCAGTAGTAGAATTTTGAGGTGTCTCGGGTGTTGTCCCGACACTCATCTTTATACATTAGAGGCTTCCTAGGTAGAAAGTTTTTGATATTCTTTCAATTTCAGATGTTTTATTTAAAATTTATGTTTCATATTCAGTATATTCAGAGAGTTTGAGTTTCAATAAATTGTAGTTAAATGTTTCTTTAAATTTGATAATAGTGCTTTGATTGTAGTCAATTAGGATGAGGGTTCGCTTGAGGACCAACAATGGTTCTCCAGTGCCAGCCACGTCCAAGGTGTAGGTTCGGGTCGTGACAAACTTGGTATAAAATTATGAAGTTCAACTATCATAGGGTGTCTATTAAGTCATTTCACTAGGATCTTATTCATTGTTGTGAAGGCCCCACTTTTATAAATGAGGAACTATGGACATTTATGAAAAGTTTCCCTTCTTTCTTACTCATATCATGCAATAGAACTGTGTCATACAAAACTTATTTTGACTCTTGCATTTCTCAAATCAATTTGACTACTTCTAATACTAAAAGTGGTTAAAATACCAAAGGCTAGTAACTATAATATAAAGTTTTCAGAACGTCAAGAGACTGTAGAGGGTCTTGAGATAAGCTATAAGAGAGCTTAAGTGTTAGGATTAAAAAAATCAATTTATTCATATGAATCATGCAGATGTAATCATAGACTCTCTTCTCTAAACCTTGCTTCATGGGAGACACTTATGAGGAAAGTGTGTTTTAGAATTCTTGGGTGGTAATTTCGCTTGAAAGATAGTGCGATTTGTGATATTATGAACTAGTAGTAGTAGAAGTGGCCAGAGTTAGAAGAATGCATTTAGAGGTGTATTAATCTAAGGAAGGGAGGTACTGATGAAGTAAATTATGGTGTTGTTGTCATGCACATAGTAAGTTATTGATGAGGAGTTTTCCCTTATGGGTAGGCCAAGAAGTGATGATTTTGTGTAAATTTCATGATAGAAGGAAGTGGAATAGTTAAAAGTCAGTATTATTTAGAGTATACTTTAGACAAAAAGTATTTTATGATGAGGTGTTCATGCACTATTGTCAATTAAGTATAGGTGTTGAATAGAAGAGCCGAGTATTCGTGATGCGAGATCTAAGCTAGGATCATGATTTTTGACAGAAAAGGACCGTGGTATTTAGATTATTATGGAAATAATGAAGTTATCATGTATAGTAAATGGGTAAATAGTACATTAGTTCTGAAAGGAAATGAAACAGTAATCTGTAAATAGGTACGCTATGAGATAATGATTGACTACTTGTTATGAGATTTTAGTGATGTTTCTTAATTTTATCTGGTTCTCATAAGTATTATAATATTTGAGAAATTATATTTAATTTTGCGTTTAGTACTACACACACTAAGCTTGAATTTTACATGAGTATCGTTATAAAAAGGATGATGATGTTAGGTTTAAGATCTGATCTGGTAGGTTTGAAATAGAGTAGGTGAGGAATTAAGGTGTTAGTGGGAATGAATGTGAGTAATAAAAGTGTGGTGTTATGACTCTTATATGATAGAAATGAAATATGGCCAAGTCATTAGATTAGCAATAGCATTAAGGGTGTACCAAAGATCATATGTAGTACGACAAGGTTCTAATTAAGTTTATAATTTTTCATGTGTTCGTAGATAGTATGGTTGTACTGTCAATGTAGGGTAGGCTGATATAATGATTATTTATTACCGTTAAGAGTTTTGTCGAAGGAAGAATATATTGACAATGAAGAGTATCTTAAATATACATGAAGTTTCCTCTAGTTAGGTAAATATGAACTTATTAAGCCTGTATTAGTAGACTAGAAGGAGAAATCAGACTATTAAGAGTTAGAATAAAGGGCTTTATAAGCCAATGATAAGAGGTTAAGAGAAGAATCCTAGAAAGAGGTCTTACAAGGAATCATAGTACCTACACTTGGAAAGTTCAATAGCCATGAGATTATCCTTTCCCGAGTATTAGAGTAAATCAAATATATACTAGTTGAGAAAAGATAGAATAGATCCTTAGATTAAAAGTATTAGCTTTAGACCTATGGGGAGAGATGATAAGTAGAGAAAGTAACTCAAGTGTTAAGAATCAAATAGTGATGCGTTCAGAAAGCTTTTTTGTATTATATCAATCCATTCATACTCGTAGTGTATTCCTCTAAGTTCAATTGGTACAACATCCTATTGATGTTTCTAATATAAGAATGATATCCATGACCTATTCTTATACACTTCAGATATAGTCACATGTATGCTCATTTCCAAGAATGAGGGGTAAATACTATAGCCAATTGATCTCAATCTTACTCTAAAAAAGTATGGATGTATATGAACCTATTCATACAAGCACTCATTTCTCATAGTACGCTCAGTCTCGCAATTTCTTGATTTACCCTATATGGCTAGCAAACGAATGTTATGCCATGCATATTCTTATATCAAAATTTTCAAATGAATCGTGCTTATGATCTTTTGGTTAAAGTTTTTTGAATTATCCTTTTACAGTTGTCATAGTGATGATTATGATGAGTAGTATTCAAAACAAGCAGGGTGGCAAGTGTTGCAATGCTTGAATGGTATAAGTGTATCACTTACAGAATAATAGTCATCTTCTTACTTTGTGCCCATATATCCTTGTTTCATGTCAAATAGTTACAGATAGAGCGTGACTATGTTCAAACTCATATTTTTCGTGACTTGTGTGCTCTAGTCTAGTTTAAAAACTTTTAGTATGAATCAGATCTACCTATGTTAGTAAGCTAACTAAGAAATAAGGAGAGGTAGCAATAGTAACTCGTTTTCCTCCCATCTCAGTTCAACCATCATTCGAGGACAAATGATCTAACGAGAGAGATAATATAACACCCCAAAAAGTCCAAGTCAAATAAAACGTTGTAAAAAAAATTCTTTAGACTGCTGCTGTGGAAGGCATCTACAATTTGTAGAAGTATCTATGGACCATGGGTGGGTTTTTAGAACCATACTCTAAAATCATTTTCTTAGTTCCATGTTTCAAGTAATAGATATGGCTCGTAAAACCTTCTATTATCCGTAGAAAGGCCTTGTGGACTCGAAGTCCGGAAACACCCCAGTTATCTTTCTATGATTGAGAAGGACGGCCCATCAAAGTTCCTGCCATAGAAAGAATCTGTAGAACGCAACTTCAGAGATCCGTTACCCAACCTATTTTCCACGAGAGGGTCTACAGTCTATAGACTTTTATACGAACGGTAGATGGCCTTGTAATTTTTTATGAGTGATTATTTTTAGTCTTTTTCCACTCTTTCTAAGCCTATACCCAAACGTTTTTATGACTAATAAATGTCATCAGAAACCATTAGCATAAAGTTGAGTTGGAAACTTCCTTACAGATTAAGTTTTGATATAAGATTATACTTAGGTTAAGTTCAAACGATCATATCTCTTATCATATAATGGATTTGGTGACCCATCACCCTTCAAATTAGAGGCCTATGAGTCCTCTTTCTAGCATCACAAAATTTTGCCACATTCTACAAACAACACGGTGGAATGTTCCATAAATTGTAGAGTCTTTTGTGAAGGACTCAATTCTTCATCACTCCCTACATAAAAATTTAGTCAGAAAAAGTTAAATTGAGACATCCTGAGATGAGTTATATTATTAATTCCAAGTTCTAAATTCTTGATTATGAGTTACTAAATATTATGCACTGAGATCCTTGAGGTTTTGTTCATGTTTATATTCCACATGAACCCTATTTACTATGTTTTCATTAAGAATCGTTTCATTCTTTTTAAAATTAATTTTTGAGAATTTTAAAGTGAGTTTAACAATAAAGTTTAAAGTACAATTTTTTAGTAGAGTTAAGGGATCTAAATGATTTCCAAATGTATCATTTTTACATGAATAAAGAGAGCACTATTTTTAGAAAAATATAAGAGTTTTCCAGACAAAGATATTATAGAGCAATGCCCTCTAAAAGGGGCCCTTTTGAGAATGTATCTCAATCTAGAAAGAGAATTTTACTTGAGCACTGAGTTATATATTTTGGAAATAGTATTGTTTATTGATATAGAGATGATCTAGACAACTCATGTTCCCCATAAACCACGTAGACAACGTGGGTTAGGGTCGCACTAATTTTCTGGCTATTCCTCAATATCTTCAAGCATCCGTTGGAGAAATTCCCCAGTAAAGTAAAGTAGAGTAAACAGAGTATATATATTTCATTATATGCTATTATTTCATTCTTCCAGTTAGAGCTTTAAGGAATTTTTGTTATAATGTTCTCTATATTTTAGTTGAACTACCTTCAAACTTTTAGTTGAGTTATTTCTTATTCAGCTAAATACATACTCATACATTCAATGTACTGATTTTATTCGGCCTGCATCTTTTTATGATGCAGATTTAGGTACTTAGAATCCCTAATTAGAGTTTTGTTGAGATCACTTCATCGCTCGTCAACTTTTGAGTATGGCCTCCTTGCTTCTTTAGAACTCTATTTCTTATAAGTGGTTAGTCATATCATTTTAAGGTGTCATGGATCTTGTTCCAACACTCATCTTTATATAGTAGAGTGTTTATGGATAGATAATTTTGGAGAGTCTTTAAGTTTCAAGTGTTTTTTTTTAAAAAAAAAACATAAGTTTCATACTCAATATATTGAGAGAGTTTTGAAATTCAATAAAATTTTGTTAAAGTTTTCTTTAAGTTTTAAGGTTGTGTATTCTTGAGTTAGTCTTCCGCTTATAGTCAGTCATTATGAGGGTTCACTTGGAGACCAACAATTTTTCTGGAAGACCTGCCACTTCCAGGGTGAAGGCTCAAATCGTGACACAGATGAAAGAAGTATAAATTTTTTAATAGTAGTCAGCTAATTTTATATTTACCATGATGATAGTGGATTTTAACTCTTGGCTCAAATGAATCATTAAAAGAGAATTAATGTGCACTCTGATAGTTATTTCTGCTACATGCCATAAGAGTTTGCAACAGATGTGTTATCTAATTCATGATGACAGTAGATTTTAACTCTTGGCTCAAATGAATCATTAAAAGAGAATTAAAGTGCACTCTGATCGTTATTTTTGCTACATGCCATAAGAGTTTGCAACAGATGTGTTATCTAATTCATGGGTACTCCTGATAAAAGATTCATAGTGCTATTTCATATTAGGACGGAGAATATTAGAATTATCTCACTGACAAATGATGTAATAGATGTTCTGGTAAGAGCTTTTATAACTTTATTAAAGTGAAAGTAAAATTTGTAGTTAATGATCATTCAAGATATGATAGGCATAAGTTAAAAAATAATGTCTTGTGGGTGAGTTCATCACCGTAAAATACTACTTATTAAAATTTCATACTTGTTTTTATCCGGTTAAAGGCCAAAAGAATAGTAAGAAGGGGTAAATTCATCATCAATGGAATTTGGGGAAGAATTATGATTTAGTCTTATTGTAGTAGGATAATAAATAACAAGGGGTGTTCTTTTGTACAACATAAGTAAAATAAAAATTTATCATATTTTAATCTACGATATTCAATTCCATAGTACTTGTCAATATGAAGAACAATAACTTTTTATGACCTACCTTCTGATGTATAGGGAAAGAAACATTTTAACCCCCTCAATGTGCAATGAATTTTATCTCATCAGAATAAGATATAGAATGACAATAATGGATATCGACACAAAATGAATTTGAAATAAGAAAATTAAAAAATTTAGGAAGGGCCTTGAAATGCATTAATGGTTTGACGGAAAGCCAAAAAAAATATATCATAGATAATATCATTTTAGGTATTCAAGATCTTGTCATATAATTCTATGTTCAATGCCAATTATTTAATGTGTTTAAAAAGACTTTCTATAGTTTATAATTCTCTTGTTTCGCCTCCATATTTTTTATATATCAATCATAGTGTAACACCTCGGAAATTGATAAGTTGAAAGAAAAGGAAAAAAATTGATTTGTTGCATTGAGATAGTGACTTTGGCGCATCACTTTCCACAACTTCACCACTCCTGGTCATGAAGTCCATGCATTGCGCATTAGCATTCTTCGGATTGGCCATGGTATGACTAGAAAGACTCCCTTTTGGTTTGGATTCAAACAAGCTGGAATTTGACCCATTTGGGTCTCAAGTTGTTTTATCGAAACCGAATGAGAGATCATCATTTGATTCAAAGAGGTGAAATCATCCTTCATCTCCTTGAGCACCTTATCTGATCCTTCCACTTTGTTTAGGATGCTTCCAAGCATATCCTCTGTCCAAAAGCTTACGGGATCGGTATCTGGTTCCTTAGGCTTTGGATGGTTATGAGGAAACACATAACATTTTCTATCAGCATCCCAAGTACAATCTATGAAGCGTAAGAAGTACTATGGCGCGTAGAAGGGAAGTCGTAGGATTGAGTTTTGTTTTTGAAAAATTCAAGTCTCAAAACTTTGACCTACGATTAACCATGAGGATTCGTTGGAGTATAACGGGCCGTAGATGGAACTCACCGAACTAATTTTGACTTAGTGAAATTTTTGACTTGAAAATGAGTTCTATGGAAGTGTTCCATGGGCCATAGATTTAATGTTGGGTCGTAGAGTGGTCTCGTGGGAAGTGAAGGAATTTTAGGTTTATGAAGTTTGTTCTACAATTGACTAGTACAGGCCGTAGGTCTAAACTATTAAAGACATTTGATAGCTATTTTAAAGTGTATTTGGGTCTTTTGCGATGCATTTAAAACATATACTATGTTGTTTTGACCCTAAATTCAAGACCTATAACTACCCTTCAACTCCAAAATCTACCCAAACCTTCCCATTATCTCAAATTCTCAATTCGCATCCCTATTCATCCTCTTTAAATTCTCTCTAGCTTCAAGGAAGAAAACAAGGGTTCAAGTTTCAAGTTTCCATTTTCTTCCATTGATTTTTGGCTTTGATCATCAAGGTAAGTGAAATTTCACCATTGGATTTCATTCATCCGATATGTCCCAAAGGATTTCTAAGTTTCCACTTTCATTTCATCTAAATTGCTTATGGTATCATGTGATCTCCATGGGTCTTAACTTATGTTTATTTAATTGATCAAATTCAATCTTCCTATGCATGTTTTGATTGAATTACATGATTTCGAATTGATTTCTATAAGACTCATGCATTATTCATGATTTTGAGTATGAACTTATGAAGAAACACATGAAGTTATGAGTATGAATTATTAAAATTATATATCTTCTTATGAGAAAGATGTGTATGATCTAAGGTTGATTTTGAGTTAAGCATCATCAAATTGGGAAATGTCTTTTTTGAATTAAGAATCATCAAATTTAGAAAGATTTTCTTACATACTTTTTTAATCATGATTGGTGAATGAATTTCTCACATATTAAGAAATCATGATTTGAAGGAGCTACTCTTATAAGACGTTATGATTTGGTTTGGTATTATGCTTATTGCCTTTTTTAATGATATAAGACGTTATGGTTAACTTAGCACCCAAGATAACTTTGAGGTAGAAGCACAAATAGGATAGTCTCTAGTAGCAACCTCTAGTTCCCAACTACGTATCCCCCATAAAATTGTCTTAAATGATCTATGTAGTGGATCCACAAATAACATATAAAATGAATGATAAGGAGTTCTACCGTTGGCATGTACACTATCTATTCTTGATGTAGGAGATATATCAAATTCCATGTTATGGCTCACATGGTCTATTGTTAGTTACAACCAATAAACCATAAAATGAAGTTAGTTACTTCAAACGTTTTATGAAGCTTCCATTCTGATTTTAAGATGCATTGACTATGTTTAAGATTTATGATTCTTCCTTAAAAGGTTTTAATATGTTTTAGCTTGGTCATGCATATAATCCTTTTAATTTATGTTCTCTTATGATCATCTTTTATATTTTTATGCATATACTTCATGCTAAGTACATTCCATGTACCAGTGTATACTTCTGCCTGCATATTTTTAATAATGTAGGTATCAACATTTCTCATTCTCTCGCTCGTGGCTAGCTAATTATGTGATAGTTGAAAACTTGGTGAATCCTCATGTTTCGAGGATCATGTCACCTTTAGTATGTTTTCTTGTGCCTTTATTTTTTTATGATTGTACATGGTTTATTGGCTACATCCCAACCATTCTTTTAATGTATTAGATTGGCTTGTCAAGACTATGATTAGACTTCCTCTTCTATGTTAAAATCTTTTATAATATAAGACTTTCTCCTTAAATTCACGTATTTTCTATTACATTGTGTTAGATGTACGTCAAGTGGCTTGTGTAGGGCCTCGCAGGGTCATAAATACCATGTCACATCTAGGGTGTACTTTGGGTCATGACAAACTTAGTATTAAGAGCACAAGGTTCTAGAAAAAGCTCCTAGGATATTTGAAAAGCCTCTTTGAATAGAGTCATGTTCATGCATGTGAAGTGCACTACATTTATTAATAGGAGGCTACAAAGTGATTAGGAAACATCACTTCTTTCATTACTCTAAAGTTGTTCCATTGAGTCTATATCTATAGAGATCCTTCTCCTAAATCTTGTCCAATACTTTTTAGGATATGAATCGTCGAACAATTCATGTGATAAGGAAAGCATGTAACTATATGGAGCCTGAGGTTCTTTAGGTTTTTGTAGACCCTTTAGCTGAGCAAGTGACTCGTGCCAAATTTTGAGCCATTTTTCAAGTGTTGGCTCAAGTTGCGATGACCTAAGCTAGTAGAGGGGTCATTGCTCCTCTGAACCCAAAAATGGGTACGACAATTACAAGTATAAGGCACTTCACTAGGATGAATCACCCATAAATTCATGGGTCAAATGTTGACGGGGATCCTCAAGTGTTCATTGATGAGGTTTAAAAGATAGTGGGAATTATTGGATTTTCCATGATAGAGAAGGCAGAGTTGGTCGGTTATCAACTTAAAGGCGTTTCTCAAGTGTGATTTCTACAATGGAAAGATGACAGGGCTATTGAGTGGGTCCTCCTGATTGGAAAAAATTTAATGGTGCTTTTCTTGATCGCTTCTTTGATCTTGAGATGAGGGAGGCTATAGTACTTGAGTTCATTACTGTTCGACAAGGGAATTTGAGTGCGAAGAAATATGTTTTGAAGTTTACTCAGTTGGCTATGTATGCTCTAACTATGGTTTCCGATTCTAGGGTAAGGATGAGTAAATTTGTGTCTGGTGTTTCAAACTTGGTTGTCAAAGAATGTTGAACCACTATGCTAATCACTGAGATGGATATCTCTCAGTCATGATACATTCCCAAAAAATTGACGAAGAAAAATTTAATGATAGGCCAAGAGAGTCCAAGAGGGATTGTGTGGTTGATGGTGACTTTGATTATTCTAGGTTCGCTGGACAAGGTCTATCTAAATTTCGATAAAAGTTTTCCGATCAAGGTTCTTCTAATTATCTTACTATAAGTTCAATATGGATAGGATGTCTACCGCAAGCCCCAAGGAACTGGTGGAAATGGATTTTCTATTCACTATTGCCAAATGTGTTGTAAAAGTTACTCAGGAAAATGCTTAGCCGATATGAATGGTTTCTTTGATTGTGGAAAGAGTGGTCACAAGGCGAAAAATCATCCATCGGAAGCTATTAGGGTAAAGGATAGTAGGAAATTTTAGCCTAGTGGTTCTGGTTCAGGTGCTCCTCATATGAACATATTATATGCTATTTAGACTTGACATGATCGTGAGGGTTCTTCCGATGTTGTTATCGCTATGTTGAAAGTATTTCATGTTGATGTGTATGCTTTGCTTGATCTGGGTGCTACGTTGTCATTTGTTACTCTTTATTTGGCCATGAGATATGAAATGATGATAGTTCGATATGAGAGAACCTTATCTGTAGAAATCAAACATAACTACTTCTATCATCCTCGAATATAAGGATTAGTTAGAAAAATTGGAGCAACACATGAAACTATATATGTTTATTAGGGCATAGCTTTGTTTCACAATCTAGAGTATGAAATGAGAGAAATATTTCCGAAACATCCTGTAGCCTTCCCCATATAAGTGTTGCCTAGTAAACATCCATAAAAATGACTCTAATAGATGTAGCTATTTAGACAATCTAGGACACTTGAACCTAGTGCTTTGATACCACATTTGTCATGACCTGGGTCTATACCCTATGAGAGACACGATACCCAAAACAACAAGTGTTACTAAGCTAAACCTTGGAACATATATCTAAGCATAACATAAGTAAACTAAGCGGAAGCTGAAATACATAACTAATTTATAAAATTTTGAGGATCCATGAAACTACATTTCTATTGTCATAAATAAGCCTCTACTAGCTAATTGAAAATATACGTTTGAGACAATTCGGATGGACGATATGGATTTTTTTGAGATAGTTAACCACTTTTTTCATCGTGAGAAGGTTGATGTAATTCAACTTGAACGAAGTGAGAGAGCAGAAAAGGAAGCTCGACCAATCCATTTTAACTAAAAATTTGTCATCAAAGTCAAAACAAAAAAATGGTTGTTTCCTTTGAAGATTCGGAATAAAGATACAATTTTTACGAAATATTATTAAAAAAATTCATTTCATGTTTGTGACATGGCCAACAGCTACCTCAAAACCAAAGACATCATGAAGGAAAGACTAGCAACTTAAATTAATGGAGTCCTTAATTATAAGGGTTCAAGAAATGCTAACTTGAAATGATGAAAACTTACTAGTTGTGAGTCTGAGTACGGGCATCATAATCTACATCATAATAGGAGCAACATAGAGAAATGTTTGTGTCAATATGTAGAATGTATTGAGTAAGTACGATGCACTAAAATAGTAGTATAAATGGCATAACAAGGATAGTGAAATAAGAATCCTAAAATTATATACATAGTGCATGATTTAAAGAGAAAACTATTAGTACCTATGAAGAAGTATCATAAAAGATGGATGCGGTCAAGAGTTTAACTAGACCTCTATCCCGTTTAGATATTAAGCGTTTCTTGGGTTTAGCCGGTTACTATTGAATTTTTGTTGAGGGATTCTCTTCAATTGTCTCTCCTTTTATGGCTTTGACACAAAATAAAGCTAAGTTTATATGGTTCGAAGCGTGTGGGAAGACTTTTCAAGACTTGAAGGATAGACCTACTTCCGCTCTGGTGTTGACCTTACTGGAAGGGAATGATGGTTTTGCTGTTTATTGTGATACCTCGAGAATTGGGCTAGGATATGTCCTTATGCAAAAATGGGAAATTTATTCCCTATGCCTCAAGGCAACTTAAGATTCATGAGAAGAATTATCCTACCCATGACCTTGAACTAGCGGTGGGTGTTTTTGCCTTAAAGATCTAGAGGCATTATCTGTAAGGAGTTCATGTTGATGTGTTTACCGACTACAAAAGTTTGGAATATGTGTTTAATCAAAAAGAGCTCAATCTTCACCAAAGAAAGTGGCTTGAGTTATTGAAATATTATGATATGAGTGTTCTCTATCACCCCGATAAGGCTAATGTGGTAGTGGATGCTCTTAGTCGGTTATCTATAGGTAGTGTTGCTCATATTGAAAAAGATAAAAATGAGTTGGTTCGTGATATTCATAGAGTGTCATCGTCGGGTTTTATGTTACTGGACCTCACCAAGGGTGGTGTTATGGTTCACAATGGTTCAAAATCATATTTTCGCGGATGTGAAAGCCAAGCAAGGTCTTGATCCAATTTTGGTCGACTTAAAAGAAACAGTGCTTAAGAAATCCGTTGAGGCTTTCTCCCTAGGGGTATATGGTGTACTTAGATATCAAGGTCGTTTGTGTGTTCCAAATTTTGAAAACTTGAGGGAACAGATCTTGAAAAAAGCCCATAGTTCGCGGTATTCCATTCACCCAGGAGCCATAAAGATGTACCATGATTTATGAGAGGTCTATTGGTGGAATGGATGAAGAAGGATATTGTGGAATTTTTTACTAAGTTTCCTAATTGTCAACAAGTTAAAGTTGAGCATCAAAAACTGGGAGGTTTGTCCCAAGACATTAGCATTCCTACTTGGAAATGGGAAGATTTGAACATGGACTTTATTGTTGGTCTGCCTCGCACCCGGTCACAACATGACTCGATTTCAGTTATAGTATATTGGATGACGAAATCGGCTCATTTATTCCCGTCAAGGTTTCCTATTTGGCGGAGGAGTATGCTAAGTTGTACTTGAGAGAAATGGTAAGGTTGCATAGAGTGTCGTTTTCCATTATTTCCGATCACAATACCCAATTCACTTCTCATTTTTGGAAGTCTTTCCAAAAGGTTCTTTGTACTCGTGATAAGCTCAGTAAGGTCTTTCATCCCCAAATCGATGTGCAGGCAAAGCGTATAATTCAAACTATGGAAGACATGTTAAGGGCTTGTGTGATTGATTTTAAGGGTAATTGGGATGACCATTTGCCATTGATTAAGTTGGCTTATAACGATAGATATCACTCGAGTATTGATATGGCTCCATTTGATGCTTTGTATGGTAGGAAATATAGCTCTCTTATAGGTTGGCTTCACGTGGGTGAGGTAGCCCTAATAGGTCACGAGTTGGTTAATTAAGCCATAGAGAAAGTTCAACTTATTAGAGAAAGGCTAAAAATGGCTCAAAGTAGGCAACTATCATATGTCGATGTAAGAAGAAGATATCCTGAATTCTATGTTCATGATTCGGTTTACTTGAAAATTTCACCCATGAAAGGTGTAATGAGGTTTCATAAGAAAGAGAAGTTTAGTCCCCGATATGTAGGCCCATAATAGATTTTGAGACTTGTTGGTAAGGTTTCTTATGAGCTAGATTTTCTAAATGAGTTGGCATCGGTGCATCCAGATTTCCATGTCTCTATGTTGAAGAAATATGTTGGTGATCTGACATCCATAGTTCCCTTGGAAGGTTTGGGAGTTAAGGAGATCTTTCTTACAAAAAAGTTCCAATTGAGATTTTAGACCAGCAAGTCAAGAAGTTGAGAAATAAAGAAGTAGCTTCCGTGAAATTGTTGTGGAGGAATCAGTTAGTTGAGGGTGCTACTTGGGAGGAAGAGGCTGTTATGAGATCCCGATATCCTCATCTCTTTCCTTTTTCTCCTACTCTAGCTTGAGGTAATGAGTTCCTCATGGTTTATCCTTGTTTTGGAGTCATGTGTCTTAAATGTTTCCATGATTTCCTTACTATGCATGATTTATGAAAAGTTCATGTTTTGAGAAAATGAGTCAATTTGATTGATTTCTACATGTTTATGTGCGTTTGAGTATGAATTGCATGTAGACTACATGATATGATGTCCTGAGCATGTCTTTAGATTGGAGTTGATGTTTCCTCCTCGGATATATGCATTTGAGTATGTTTTTAGCTTGGAGTTGATGTTTCCTCCTCTAATGTTAGCTTGGAGTTAATGTTTCCTCCTCGGATATGTGTATTGCATACATGATAGGCTATTAGATTTAGTTCCACTCCTCGTATGATGTTTGGATTATGTTTTAGATTAGAGTCAATAATTTCTCCTTGTTTGTATGCATTTAGATGAAGTTGCATTGATGGTTTGTTTGTTAGTTCCTCTCCTACTCTTTTCGTACTAACTTGAATCTCATTTGAGGATGAATGTTCCCAAGGAGGAGATATTATAACACCCTAGATTCGAGAAGGGGCAAAACAACATTTTTCAGAAGTTGCAGGTGCCAACCAACGAAGGCCACCCACGACCCGTGGATGCCACCACAGATCATAGGTGTGGTTCGTGGATTGCACTCCCAGTAAGATCCTGAGGACTATGAACCAAATCCGGACCAACGGTCTGTCATCTGGTCCATGATCTGTGGTTTGATGACCCAAAAAATAACCTTCTAACCATGGCCGACAGTCGGGCAGGACAAAACTACGTCCAGTCCATGGTCCGTTATTCGTGATTGGCAGTTAAATTTTAGGTTCAGTTGGGTCTATTCCTAATTATTTTATCCCTATACTTCGTCATTTTACCCTTAACTAAAACCCCTATATAAGGGATTCCAACCCCTAAATTAGTTCATTCACTTAATTCTCTTCAAATTTACCAAAAAGAAGAACTCTCAAATATTTCTCTCTAGAAACCTTCATGAAGAAGGATTCAACATAGAGTTTCAAGTGAAGTGTCGATTCCTCTATCAAAGATATGAAATTTGCTTTGAGGTATGACAGTTTAATTCATGGATTCCTTTAGTTCATGAAGTGTCCAAATTCTCCTATTTTCAAAGTTAGAAATGCCTAATTGAGTTAGGATTTTCTTCAATGGCAATGGGTTCACTAAATTATTTATTTAGATAATTGAATTGTGATCTCTTTGGATGAATTGATGAAATACTATGATTTTTTTTATGATTTTTGTAACGACCCTAAAAATGAACTAGTGAAACTAGAGCCTACTGTGTGTGCGTTTGTGTTCGTCATGAGTTTTGATATGGTTTAATGTTGTCTCGAGCCATGGTTGAGGTGGGGGTTAGACGTCAAGGTATGACTCCCCAAGGACCACCCTAAGGATCCTTGAGGAGGACCCTAAGCCTAAACCCCAAGACCCAAAGGAAACCATCAAGTTGGCCAAAACATGGTGACCTACAATGAGGTTCACGCCCCGTAGGTCCATCCACACCCCGTGGATGGCCTCCGTAAGTCAAGAGGCCTAAAAAAAACTTGCAGCCCCAGACTACAAACCAGCAGCACGGTCCGTGAGTCCAGGGCGTGAATGGGCACTATTTTTCAGGTGCAATCTCGGCCAATCTAGGGGTCAATTGTTAAATTCACCCCAAGTCCTAATAATATATGGACGATTATTTTAAGTGTTTCAAGGTATTTTAAGAGTACTAAAATATTAGAAGGATATTTTAGAATTCATTATTCATTTTTCCCGAAAACAAAACCCTCCCATCCTAAAAAGTCCTCTCTAGAAACTCCATTAGATATCAAGGTCAAGTTCAAGCTAGGGTTGGGATTTCAAGGTATTTCTTCTTTAATTTCGTGGGATTCTTCAAATATAAGGTATGGTGATCCTTCATCTAGGGATAGCTTTCACCTTAGATTCAATTTCAAAGATGTTTTCAAGGTTTTCAAGTTTCACCAAAATCCTAGATTTCACTCAATCTCATAGGTTCTTGCATCAAACATTTTCGAATGATAAACTATGATTATATTGATGTTTAATTGATGATTTAAGATGAAAAACTCTATGAACCCATGATTTCTCTGAATTCTTAAATTGTGACTTATAAAGTGGGTTTGATGATTATGAATGAATTATAATGGATTTATATGTAGATTGATTTAGATTGTTGATTCGTATACCTATATGGGCCTAATTATGGTGAATTGTTGGTGAATTTAGGATTTGTGATCCTCGCCTTGAAAGGGCAAGTTTGACCTAATTTCTTGTTGAAGTAGAATTGTACTTGAATTGTTGATCCACTTGAAAGGTGGAGGTGTTTACTTACTATGTACATTGTGATCATGGCCTGAAGGCATATTGTGAGGAATTGAACAATTTTCATAATGTTGTGATTGATAGTATATTCTCTCTTAACCCTCATGAATGAAGTTGATGGAATGTGAAGTGTTCTACAGTGATGAATGTGATATATTGAATTGGTAGGCTAATGCATCCTTTTCTTGTAATGATGAATGTGATCATGAATGAAGTATCTTGAATTGGTAGGCTTTGGTTCCCTTTTCTTGATTAATGAAAACTATATTGAATGTGATCTGTTGGCTTGGTAAGCTTAGGTATCCTCCTCTTAAATGATGAATGTATTTTGACTTAATGTCTTAATGTCTTAGATTGGTAGACCTATTGTTGGTAGCCTTTCATAAATGAATGAATGAATGTGTAGAATTGGTAGACCTAATGTTGGTAGCCTTTCTATAAATGTCTAATGAAGTATTCTAGGCTAAACCTTCGATTGATATACTTAATGTTAGTGGCCTTTCATGAGGAGTCTAGTGGTAATGTGAATGTAACACCTTGGGTTGGTAGAGAAAATATTGGTAGCCTTTCCTTGTGTGTGTGTTAAATCTTGAAGCGGTAGACCTAATGGAGGTGGCCTCCTTCTTGTGTGAAATGATGGACTAAGAGATGGTAGACCTAAATATTGTAGCTCTCTCTAAGGAAGTCAAGAGCTATCCTTAAACTACCTTGAAATGATAAGCCTACTGGTGGTGGCCCTTTCTTGGGAAAGTATTTTGGTACGGTAAGCCTAATGTTAGTGGCCTTATAGTACACTAATGCAATGAAACTACTCTATAGGAATGTAGGCTAAGCACCGAGCGGATATGGTTAGATGGAGGTTCTCAATGAACATCTCTCATATCCCATAACTATGTACCCACATAGGTCCTAGCAAATGGATCCACCTAAGCTAGATGAACTGGTCATCCTTCGGGAAGGAGATCAACCCTTATAATGTGGGATAGTACATCGGATTCCGTGTCTAGCTTGCATGGTCTATATCGGTTAAATGCTTATTTCCATTATGTGAGATGTGCACTTTAGTTACTTGATAGGTACTACAAAGTGTACGTAGTAGTATGGGATGCTATCTATACATTGCACGAGTAGGCTTTGAAGAGGCTGTAGTGAGTTCTCTAAGTCTTAATGCCTAAATGTGTGAATGTCCTCTAAATGCCTGAATGTGTTCTAAATGAACCTAATTAAGAATGTTGGCTTGAATGCTTAGATGTAAAGGTGCATGCTATATTTGGATTGTATTATGAACTTCTTCCTTGTCATGTCTTTTGTATATGAATGTGCCTTGTCTATGGTGACTTCAAAGGGATACTTAGTATGAGTAATATTATGGGATGCTACTTGTACATTGCACAAGTATGACGTAGAGTTGTCTTAGATGTTGGTCGTAATGTAATGTTTCTGTCTCTGAAATGCTTTATTGCGTAAAGGTGGAAAGGATGAATGGTAAGTTCAGTTTTGGTGACCTTAAGGTGGTGCCTTAGTGTGGCTGGTGTTATGGGACGCTACCCATACATTGCACAAGGAATATCTTGAGGGTTACTTGAGGTGAAGGCTCAAGGTGAGAAGGTAAAGGGTCATATGTGATTTTTGCTCAAATGTGAAATATGTGACTTTGTATGTTGGTTGTGACTTATATTATGCCTCTTGTATCAATGTTCATGAAGTGTTACAAAAATGGCATGAAGCATGACTTTCAACAAAATGTCCCTTTTAAAGCACGTTTTTTCTTGGTCATCAATCTCAGTACATCTAATGTGCTAACCCCATTCTTTTCCTTTTTACCAATGTGTAGGCTTTAGAGATATTGGTGTTCTATGCTTGATCGATAGGTTTCTAAGGTGCTTGAAGATGAAGACTTGGTGAGTTCTCATAGTTTCAAGGACAAAGCCCATTGTGTTTCCTTTTATGTCTTTAGTTTATGTTAAAGATTTTGTATGGGCTAAGTCCCTATGTTGTATTCAAAGTATTAGATGGTTTGAGACATAGTATATAAAGTCTAGAAAGTCTTTCGCTTTCTTTTAATGAAAATGTATTCTATTGTAAAGAAAGTTTTTAATTCTTCTCTATTTTTCTATGTTCTTATGTTCAAGAATGCTATGAGGCTTGTATTAGACCCTTTCAGGGTCGAGTACGCCATATTATGACTAGGGGATGCTCTCGGGCCGTGACAAACATGGTATCAGAGCACCGGATTTTGGAATGGTCTTAGGATGTCTCAAACCACATCTAGTAGAATCTTGTTCATAATGTGAAGCGCACCACATTATGAATAGGAGGCTATTGGGTGTTAAGAACGTTTCACTTCTTCATTCTTCAAGTCATTCCATAGAGTATAGCTCTATAATGTCTCTCTGTTGTTCCTTATATGAAAGTCTATAGAGTGAGACCCTTGAAAGGTTTATGTTACTTGGGTTGAGGGAGAGAAAAGGTTGGTTGTGATGCCAACTATGGCTATGTGACTTGATAGATTAAGATGATATATGTGGTGTTTTAGGAATGCCTAGGTGTGATGAGTATGAATTTTTAGTGATGTTTTGCTCCGACCTTAGAATTAAAATAAAGGAAGTTTGAAAGAGCTAGTGTAAGATTACTCCCAAGTGGGGGATGATGTGCCTAGATGCTAAGGTCTTTGAGTGTCCTTGATGTTCATGAGTTAGGCTTGATTGATGTTCAGACCTTATAAGGTGTAGGGAGTTGGAGGAGTTTAGACCCGGTGTGGTAGACTCATATGAGACCTTGATTGATATGGTAAGGTTGATGGTGAGCAAAAGTGCTTAATGAGGACCTTCTTAGTTCAAAAGCTCTGATATGTTGATGGTTTCTTGTAAGTTGTGGATGTCTTGATTAAGGTTCCCTTGTGGTGTTCATGTTGACCTTAGTTGCGTTTACTCCTAAGTGGGGGATAGTATGTTGAGTAGTAAGGTTGTTAAGAGTTCTGATATCCTTACCTCTTTCTTTATATGCCTATTCAAGTCTTAGACCAAGAGTTTCTTTCTGGCTTGTTTCATATTTTTGGAGTCATGTGTGACATTGTGTTTCCATGTTCTCCTTATATCATGCATGTTCTAATTGGATTCTTGTTTATATGGGAAATGAGTTTTCATGATTTATTGTTCCTTATGTAGATGTACATTTAGTTTGAGTTGTCTATATGCTTCATGAGGTTAAATGTTGGACATGTCTAAATTTGTTTCTATGAAAAAGTTGCATAATGTGCTTTATTGAAGAGTTGCTTAAATGTGTTCTTGAAAGAGTTGCATACTGTGATTTTTAGATTAATGGCTTAATGTGCTTAATGATATTGAGATGAGCATGATATGATTTGGAGAAGGAATTCCTCCAATGAAATGAAGAATGTGAAGGTTTGATGCATAATGATTTTGTAGATGTAGTTCCTACTTTCTTGTTGTGTTTTGAGCTTATTGATGTGGAATTGATGTTTCCTCCTGTGTTTATGCGTTTGTATTGATGTTGCATGCATAATTGTTGGCTGCTATTCTTGAGTCGTTACCCCTTAATGTGTTTAAAGTGTCATTCTAGGACGCATGTTCCTAAATGGGGGATAATGTAATTACCCTAAAAATGAACTAGCGAAACTAGAGCCTAACGTGAGTGCGTTTGTGTTCGTCATGAGTTTTGATGTGGTTTATGGTTGTCCCAAGTCATGGCTGTGGTGTTAAGGCGTTAGACGTCAAGGTACAACTCCCTCAAGACCACCTTAAGGGTCCTTGAGGAGGACCTAAGTCTAAACCCCAAGACCACAAGGAGACCATCAAGTTGGCCAAAACATTGTGACCTACCGATGGGGTTCACGCCCCGTAGGTCCATCTACACACCGTGGATGACCTCCGTAGGTCAAGAGGCCTAAGACCAACTTGCAGCCCCAAACTTTGGACTAGCAGCACGGTCCGTTAATGGACTCACGGTCCGTGAGTCCAGGGCGTGAATGCCCACTATTTTTATGGTGCAGTCTCGGCCAAGTTAGGAGTTAATTGGTAAATTCACCCCAAGTTCGAATTAATATATGGATGATTATTGTAAATATTTTAAGGTATTTTAAAGGTATTAAAACATTAGAAAGCTATTTTAGAATTCATTATTCACTTTTCCCCAAAATAAAACCCTTCCCTCCTAAAAAGTTCTGTCTAGAAACTCCATTGGAGATCAAGGTCAAGTTCAAGCTAGGGTTGGGATTTCAAGGTTTTTCTTCTTCAATTTCGTGGGATTATTCAAATATAAGTTATGGTGATCCTTCATCTAGGGTTAGCTTTCACCCTAGAGTCAATTTCAAAGATGTTTTCAAGGTTTACCAAAAACCTAGATTTCACTCAATCTCTGGGGTTCTTGCATCAAACATTTTCAAATGATAAACTATGATAATATTGATGTTTAATTGATGATTTAAGATGAAAAATTCTATAAACCCATGATTTCTGTCAATTCTAAAATTGCGACTTATAAAGTGGGTTTGATGATTACGAATGAATGATAATGGATTTATGTGCAGATTGATTTAGACTGTTGATTTGTATAATTATCTAGGTCTAATTATGTTGAATTGTTGAAGAATTGAGGATTTGTGATCATAGCCTTGAAAGGGAAAGTTTGACCTAATTGCTTGTTAAAGTAGAATTGTACTTGAACTGTTGATCCACCAGAAAGGTAGAGGTGTTTACTTACTACGTACATTGTGATCATGGCCTTGAAGGCATATTGTGAGGAATTGAAGTATTATCATAATGTAGTAACTGTGAATGTATAATGTGAATAATATACTTGTGATTTCAATGATGGAATGATGATCTTGTATAGAATGTGAACATGTTGTAATTGATAGTATATTCTATCTTAACAATCATGAATGAATATGATGGTATGTGATGTATTCTATAATGATGAATGTGATATATTGAATTGGCAGGCTAATGCATCCTTTTCTTGTATTGATGAATGTGATCATGAATGAAGTATCTTGAATTGGTAGGCTTAGGTGCCCTCTTCTTGACTAATTAAAACTATATTGAATGTGATCTCTTGAATTGGTAGGCTTAAGCATCCTCCTCTTCAATGATGAATGTATCTCGACTTAATGTCTTAATGTCTTAAATTGCTAGACCTATTGTTGGTAGCCTTTCATAAATGAATGAATGCATGTCTAGAATTGGTAGACCTAATGTTGGTAGCCTTTCTATAAATGTCTAATGAAGTATTCTAGGCTAAACCTTGGATTGGTAGACTTAATGTTAGTGGCCTTTCATGAGGAGTGTAGGTGCTAATGTGAATGTAACACCTGGGTTGGTAGACCTAATGTTGGTGGCCTTTCCTTGTGTGTGTGTTAAACCTTGAAGAGTTAGGCATAATGGTGGTGGCCTCCTTCTTGTGTGAAATGATGGACTAAGTGATGGTAAACCTAAAGGTGGTAGCTCTCTCTAAGGAAGTGAAGAGCTATCCTTAAAGTACCTTGAAATAGTAGGCCTATTGGTGGTGGCCCTTTCTTGGGAAAGTACTTTAGGACGGTGGGCCTAATGTTGGTGGCCCTCTCTAGTACACTAATGCAATGAAACTACACTATGGGGAATGTAGGCTAAGCACTGAGCGGATATGGTTAGATGGAGGTTCTCCCAACGTTAGGTCAGATCTCAAAGAACATCTTTCATATCCCATAACTATGTGCCCACATAGGTCCTATCTAATGGATCCACCTAAGCTAGATGAACTGGTCTTCCTTCGGCAAGGAGATCAAACCTTACAATGTGGGATAGTACATCGGATTCCATGTCTAGCTTGCATGCTATATGGCAGTTAAATGATTATTCCCATCATGTGAGATGTTCACTTTAATTACTTGATAGGTACTACAAAGTGTAGGTAGTAGTATGGGATGCTATCTATACATTGCACGAGTAGGCTATGAGGGGCTATAGTGAGTTGTCTAAGTCTTAATGACTAAATGTGTGAAAGTTCTCTAAATGGATGAATGTGTCCTAAATAAACCAAATGAGTAATATTGGCTTGAATGCTTAGATGTAAAAATGCATGCTATACTTGGATTGTACTATGAGGTTCTTCCTTTTCATATCTATTTTATATGAATGTGCCTTGTCTATGGTGACTTTAAAGGGATACTTAGTGTGAGTAGTAGTATGGGATGCTACCTGCACATTGCACAAGTATGACATAGAGTTGTCTTAGATGTTGGTCTTAATGTAAGGTTTTCGTCTCTTAAATGTTTTATTGTGTAAAAATGGAAAGGATGAATGGTAAGGTCACTTTTGGTGACCCTAAGGTGGTGCCTTAGTATGGGTGGTGGTATGGGACGCTACCCAATCATTGCACAAGGCATAACTTGAGGGTTACTTGAGGTGGACGCTCAAGGTGAAGGTAAAGGGTTATATGTGATTTTTGCTCAAATGTGAATTATGTGACTTTGTATGTTGGTTGTGACTTATATTATGCCTCTTGTATTGGTTCATGAAGTTTTACAAAAATGGCATAAAGCATGACTTTCAATAAAATATCTCTTTTAATGCATGTTTTTTCATGGCCATCATACTTAGTACTTCTAATGTGCTAACCCCATTCTTTTCCTTTTTTACCAAAGTGTAGGCTTTGGAGATGTTGGTGTTCTATGCTTGATGGATTGGTTTCTAAGGTGCTTGAAGATGAAGACTTGGTGAGTCCTCATAGTTTCGAGGACATAACCCATTGTGTTTCCTTTTATGTCTTTAGTTTATGTTAAAGATTTTGTATGGGCTAAGTCCCTATGTTGTATTCAAAGTATTAGATGGTTTAAGATATAGTATATAAAGTCTAGAAAGTTTTCCGCTTGTTTTTAATGAAAATGTCTTCTATTGTAAAGAATGTTTTTAATACTTCTCTATTTTCCTATGTTCTTATGTTCAAGAATGCTATGAGGCTTGTATTAGACCCCTTTGGGGTCGAGTACGCCGTGTTACGACTAGGGGGTGCTCTCAGGTCGTGATAATTTCCCCATGAACCCAAGTGATCCCAATGTTTTCCAAGTTATGATCATATAATGTGGGATTTTTATTATAAAGGAAGAGTTTTATGAAATCAAGCATGTATTGGTAGAATAACATGAATTTATGATGAAATCTATATCTAACCCATGTTTTCTAAATGTTGATGTTTGGAAGTTGGTTTTGAAGCTTCAAAGGTAAATTATGGAATTATACATGTTCTTATGAAACCTATGCAAATGTTTTAATGATGCTTTGTGAGTAAAGTATCAATGATTATGTTGATGTTGTGTTGTTTAAAGGATGTTCTCACATAATAAGGATTATAAGTTTGAACGTTCTTCTCACCTAATTGAATAAATGATTAAGAGATATCCTAATGACTTAACATGGATTGGTTATTGAATGATACCTTTCCATGGATAATGACTTAAATTGGATTGATAAGATGACATGCCTTTCCATGGATAATAATAACTATTACGAAATGACCTTTTTGTGGTATTTATGCTTACCACTGAGAAGATATTGAGATTGAAGCTCTCCCGTTAGTAGAGGTCGGGATTCTAAAAGCAATCTCCTTATCCCTAACCTATGTGCCCCCATAGGATGATTTTCTAGACATACATTCGCTAGTGGATCAACATAATCTAGAATTTCATGCTCCTTACCTTGGCAAGTAGGACAACCCTTTTCGGTGTGGGAGAAACCGGGGGATCATTTTATAGGGCACATGGTCTCTATGTCGGTTAAGGCTAATTCCCACAATAATAATGAATGAAGTTTACTTCAAGAAGTATCTTGCATGTGTTCAAAGGCTTGAAATGATGTTAGCTTGCATTTCCATACTTAACATCCTTTGATCACATCCTTAGTTAACACTTATAGATAAGGAGACATTCATCTTTAGTAAGTCATATCAAGGAAAGAAACTCTTTGCAACAATCCATATTAAGCATTTATCATTTCATTGACCTTTATAACATAATAGGAACACCCCATAAATATTCTCGAAGCCTACTTGTGCAATGCATGAATGAAGTCTCATACCCCCACCCACACTAAGTAGAGCTTTTTGAAGAGCCATAGTTCATAATCATTCATTTTGGGATAAGCCTTAACCGACATAGGCTAGGTGAGCAAATCATGGAATCCGGTGTTACCCAAACCGAAAAGGGTATCCTAATTGACTATTGTAGAACCATTAACTACTTTAGGTGGAATCCACTAGCTAAGGACCTATGCGGGCACATAATTATGGGACACGGAGATTGCTACTAGATACTCCGCCTGAAGTCTTGTGAGGGCATCCATCTCAAGGGATTGCTTCTCAAAACCCCGCCTCAACTCACATGAAGGCTTCCATCTCATCAATATCCACTCGGTGCTAAGCATTAAATCCACAGAGTACTTATCATATCATTAATTTAGTTAATTTTTATGGAATAATGCATCAACACTAAATACAACATCATTCATAAGATAGCTCCTAGATTCAATAGGTGAGAATAGCCTTTCCACCTAAGAATCCCCATATTGTGAGAAAACCTTTCACAACATGTCATCATCATTCATAAATGTATAATTGAGAATACCCTTTCAATCAACACAACATCATTATCATAATCATGGACACTTAAATCTCAAAGTGTTCTTAAAGCACAGACATAAATCTCATAATCATATATAATTCTCATACTTTTCTGTTCAAGGACGATAGATCACATTCAATCAACACATCTAGGATCACTATATTAGACATGAATAACAACATGATTAAATTAGATCAATTACTACAAGCATAATCTCTTCACATACTTCTATAATCAGCCACCCATATCACAAGATCATAATTGAGTAATATAGGGGTTTCATGGGTTCGTGGGGGAATTCAATATAAAAACCATAGAAAATAATCAATTTATACATAATATATCATGAATAAATCATTAGAAACGTTTTTGAAATGAACCCATGACATGGAAATAAAACCCTTACTTTTGGGGAAATCACTAAATTTGAAATTAAATTTGCAGGGACTCCATTGATGAATACTATCCATGGATGAAGGACTACCATACATTGATGAAGAAACCTAATGATTTTGAGTAGAAAACCTAGCTTCTTGAACCCTATTTTCAACTCTTTTCTTCTTCTTCTTCTTCTTCTTCTTTGAGTTTTCTACCGAATTTTTTTTTGTAGAAGATGAACTTTGGGAAAAATATTTGGGTGTTTGGAAAATATGAAGTAATTGGGTGTATTTTGACTAAAAATGACTTATATAGAGACATAAAACTTACCCAAAACGACTTCACTTTATTTGGACCTAAACTGGAATTTCCCAAAAGACGACTCACTTAAAGTGAGTTGCCTAGGTGCCACGAGGGGCCCCACGAGCCGTGGTCCCATTCATGGACTTGAGGCAGTGGCTAGGCTCCCATGCCTTTTAGCCTAAACGACCAAGGCAACTTCACGAGGGGCTCCATGAGCCGTGGAGCAAAGGACGAGACATGGTCCCTCTCGTGGGCCTTAAGGCAGTGTCTTGCCACCCTATCTCAACCCTCAATCCCCTAAGGCATGTTCAAGACCACTCCCACGAGTCGTCTAAGGATCCACGACCTATGAAGTGGCTCGTGCGGAGGGGCCACTTTGAGGAAGCCTTAAGGAGGCTACTGCCTCCATCTCCACGAGTGGCACCACGACTTGTGGTGTCCACTACAGATCATGAAGACCCTCGTGGTCTTGGTGCGCAGTGCATTGGCCTAGTTGGGCAGCATTGGCCCCTTGCGTTGACCCTTGCCCATTTTTTTTACTCCTGACCTTCTCCCTTGACGTTAACCCTCTCGTTTAGCTCTACTTTAGCCTAAAAAATTTCCGATGTGTTACATTATCTCTCCCTTGGGGACATTTGTCCTCGAATGACGATCTAGACACCTTACAAAAGTAAAGACTCAAGACTAGCAGTCCATCATGCATGCATAATCAAAATAATGCACAATTCAAAGGAGGTAACATAAACTCCAACTCAAGTATAATCAATGTATCACAAGGGAGTATGAACTACATCTAACATCCCATTATGCACAAAATTAACCATTTCACATAATCATAGGAGGAACTAACTTCTCCAACTAAAAGCATGCTCATCCTAATAACATGAAGCCAATTATGCAATTACTCTCAAAAGCATACTAAAGAATGTTCGACAATTCATTTCATGAAGCATATAGCCAAATCATACCAAATGCACAACAACATGAGGAACACATAAATCATGAAAACTCATTTTCTTACTAATCATGAACTTCTCAAGAACATGTATAACATAAGAAGATCATGGAAATTATCTAAAACACACATAACTCCGCAACATGAAACAAGCCAAAAAGAGAATTTTTGTCTTAAGGTAGAATAGGAATAGAAGAAAGAGATGAGGATGTCGGGAATCTCAACAAATCTTGCTTTCTAAGCACACTATCTCCTTTTTGGGAGGAGGTCCCTACCAAATCCCCAATTACCACTTCTTTTGAGCAATCCCAAAGTGATAACCAAAAACTCATAATCTAATAAAACATTTACATCTATATGGAACTATCAACATACCGTTCCCTTCATCAGGAGAGCCTTCTTGGTCATTTCTAGATCGGAGTGCATAGAAGCATCCATACCTTGGAACATTGAGATCTGGACACTAGGAGGAGCTTGATTGGCTTCTCCTCCTTTAGCCACGAGCATTGGGCAATCTCTCATCTTGTGACCCTTCTTTCCACACCGAAAGCAACCATCTGTGCCAGCTAGGCACTTACCCGCATGTTCCTTTCCACACTTGGCACATGTAGATCTTTCAAAAGAAAAATTGCCTCCATTTCCTCTATGAGATTTAGGGTTAGACACCCTATCCTTTTTGACCCTTGGCGATGCATTAGAGGAACTTTGATTGGAGAACCTTTGTTTATCGGACCTAGCATTGGAGAAGTTCTCATCACCGGTTCAAACTCTCTTCACCTCCCTATCCTTTTCTTGGAGTTTCTCATCCTCTATTTGTTGGGCATACACAATAAGACGTGAGATATCCTTATTATCATGGAGCATTGCCGTACGACATTATTTTCTTCCCAATTTGGACACACCCGTCAAAAACCTACTCATCTCATCCCTCAAATCATCACCAAAGTTGGGGCATACTTGGACAATAGATTAAATTTTAGTGCATATTCTTTCACGCTCATGCTTCTTTGATGAAGGTTAATAAAATCTTCCAATATAGCTTCCCTCAACTCTCGGGGAAAGAACATCTCAAAAAATGCTGATTTAAACACTTCCCACTCTATGGGACCCACTCCTACTGGCCTATTGTTCTTCAATTTATTATACCATACTTGAGCAACACTTTTCAATTGGTAAGAGGCTAACTAGACTTTCTCTACCGAAGTCACCCACATGATATCTAGTACCTTGTAAACCTAATCCACTAATTCTTGAGGGTCCTTTTCCACTTTGGAGCCATGAAATTTGGGGGGGTGGGGGGGGGGGGTTCATCCAAGAAAAATCTCTCACTCTTGGATCCGCCAAATTCACATTAGGGTTCATGCAAGCAATCATCTCTAGAGTGGCTTGGGCTGTCATGGCTTTGGCTTAAATGGTCATAGCTTTGGCCAAAATTTAGAAAGCCGACCTAACCTACGCATTCGACATAACCGAAGGATCTATCGAAGCCTTAGGAGCTTGGTTTCCTTGATGAGCCTCTTCATTCACATTGTCACCTTCCATTATTCTAGCGTTACCCCTTCGTTTATTCAATGCATCGATAAGATCCCACAATCCCATCGATACTAAGTATCACTTTTAGGCCACAATAATCATACGTACCATTTTTTGATCTCATCCTTAGTTAACACTCATAGATAAGGAGACATTCATCTTTAGTAACTCATATCAAGGAAAGCAACTGATGAGTCCACAAATTGAACTCATTTAGGGCTTTGTTTTGATAAAATTAGTGTCCTCAAATGCATATTTTGTCTCAATATCTTATGAAACCCTTAAGTTTCAGGTATTTGGAGTTTGAGGGAAAGCATGGACACTATTTAGCAAAAAGGAACAAAGGCAACTAAAAGAACAGAGAAATGAAGATATGAGAATCATCGAACCCATTCGGCGAATCGCCAAAAGGGTCTTTTCCTCGCCTTTTGCTCCAGTGTGCTGAGCCCTGAAAGAAAGGATCAAATTGGTGGTGAAAAGGAGTAGTCGGTTTATTGCCGAGCAGTTCCGCGAAGCTGTACTATGTCGCCCAATTATACAAACACGACGATGCTGAAGTATAGAGCAAGACTAAGATTAAACCTACCAAAGGGTGGATCGCCGAGTTGATCGGCGATCCCGACTAACTTTGTCGAGTGATCCTTCGCAACACATTTTCTAAAAACTATAAATAGTAGTTCAATTTTTATTTATAGGAGAGTTTTAAATTGTATTAAGTTTCGGATACAATTTTGGGGAGACAATATTCTCTCTAAGTTTGGAGAGGGTTTTTGAAGAACTTCAAGATTCAAAGGGTTTCAACTCCAAGATTTTGGTCTTAGGTCTTGTGGATTCTTCACCTTTGACTTTTTTTAAGAGTTAATCTTGTTTACCTATTGATGGAAACTGAGATTGGTATACATTTTTACTTCTTTTGCAAGTGTAGCTAAAACCCCAATTCTTGGGTTGTGATTTTGTGAATATGGGTTAGATTATCTGTTGAGTCTTACTTGTTGATCGTTTATTTGTTGTGTAAATGTGATTTCGTTTAGTAGTTGTGGTGGAACTTAATGAAATTGTAGTTGCAAATACGATTTCACCTTTGTGTTTTCGGCTTGCTCGAGAGAGAGGTCGTAAAACTAAGACTACTAAATTGATGGTCAGTAAGAGTGGGTCGACATGAGGTTTAGCTCGAGAGAGTGAACCTAGTCCTTCTCCCACACACTCAGCTCGAGAGAGTTAGTGGGGTAAGACGGAGGTTGTTCTTCATGCAGCAAGTGGGTGTCCGAGAGGAACCCATTTGATTCGGGGTATGTTGCTCGAGAGTGAATTTACCCCCACTATATTCTAGCCTAGTCACAAATATTCAACGAAATTATTATCAAAAGCATGTACCCAATAGTCTAGTTTATCCTGTATTCCTATCACATCACAAGAATCTCATCTCCTTGATTTATACTCTTTGCATTTTTGCTCGTTTTTACTTACTTGTTTACAACCCCCCCTCCCATTGATAACTGACACTCTAGTCAAACCCTTTAATTTGTTATGTCTTCAGTCGATAAAGTCTTTAGCTACGGTTAGCTTTAGCACTTTCATGCCTAATCACTAATTTTTAGAAACCGCTCCCTTGGGACTCGACCCCAACCCTTGGTTGGGTTACTATAGTATTGTACGATCGTAGAAACTTGCATTGGAAGTTATATCTTGATTACGCAAACATCAATATGGCACCGCTGCTGGGGAGTGGTTTTACGTGAAATTTTTTGGTTAAGACGAATTTTGCTTTTGATAATCATAGTTTACTAACTTTAATTTTTAGTTTTGTTTTGCTTTGAAGTTGTTGATGTTGGCAGATCCCCTGAACATGGCTAAGGGAAATGGTGGCAACTCAGCTGAGACGAGTCAAGAAGTCGAGAGAGACTTCAAGTTAACCGCACTGGTAACTCAGCCAAACGAGTTAGCCACCAAAATATCAGAGGTGGAAAACCAATGCAAGGGCCAAGGGAGTTACATACCCCCTCATGAGTGGAAACAGTCTAGAGACAGGGAGAACAATCGCGTCGAGGACACACTCCAAATGATTCTTCAAAAGATCACCGAACAAGATCGAATGTTGGAAGAGATGAAGGAGTATATTGACGTGTTAAATCAAATGATTGGCTCCCATTCTAGATAGATCCAGCTGATCAGGACACTCATGAGTTATGCAGTGCCTCCTCTTCAATAAAATGAACTATTAGGATTACCTAGTAACACTAGGACAAACCCCACCAATGGAGAGTGAGTAAGGACTCACGTCGTGGCACGACGTTAACTAAGGCGCTTCTTGGGAGGCAACCCAAGGTTTTAAATGCTTTAGTTTACTTTTATAAATAATGGTGTGTTAGTAGTGCAGGTTTAAATGCTAAAAGTGTTTAGAAAATGCATAGTGGGGAGTAAAATGATAAGTCGGTGAATCGCTGAACAGGTCGGCATGCCCGATGAAGATCGCCATTTGGACCTCACTTTGAGTGAAGGTCCATAAAACTCAGTGAGCCAAGTGACCACTCGGCGGATCAACGAGTGGATTGGCGAGTGTGACTAACGTCGTCGAATGGAGACGAACTGAACGGTTTATAATTGCCAAAGGTCTCAGAATTTGAACTTCTTCACTTTCCCTCACTTTTAAATATTCACAAATTCACACCAAGGTAGTATTTTCAACACTCTTATATTCCATTAGTATTTTAGTGGTTGATTGGTCCTCAGAACTCCACCGAAACTTAAAGGTAAGTTTTATAGAGTGGTAGTTAGACCGGCCTTGTTGTATGGAGCGGAGTGTTGGCCAGTCAAGAACGCACACGTTCATAAGATGCATGTTGCGGAGATAAGGATGTTGAGATGGATGTGTGGGAACACTAGGAGCGACAAGATTAGGAATGAGGTTATCCGGGAGAAGGTGGGAGTGGCCTCTGTGGTGGACAAGTTGAGGGAAGCGAGACTGAGATGGTTTGGACATGTAAAGAGACGGAGCGCAGACGCCCCAGTGAGGAGGTGCGAGGTAATGGTGGTAGAGGGTACGCGGAGGGGTAGAGG
>JAJOOF010001426.1:0-34175 GCA_029582545.1 Solanum lignicaule | reverse complement strand
TCGATTTGGCAACAAGTTAACTCACCATGTTTCCTTTGAAATCCTTTCGAACTCGAGGATTTGTTGTCAATAAATTTGAGCGACATATTATGCGTATACATTGATTTAAAATAAAGGGAGTTTCTTTTCTTAGATTTGGCGTCTGATTGTAATGCCTAATATGGTCTCTAATGTACTGTTAAATTTTAATATGAATAGATGCTTTAAATTTTGCACATTTACAGTCACCATAGGCATATTAAGTTATTAGCTTTAGCTTAATATGATTTCATATTGATTCTAATTTTTGTTTCCTCTTTCTCTTTCGCATGAGCACTCTCTTATTCGAGTTCATTTGGACTCCCCATCTCTTGCATTTTTTTTTCTCTCTGAGTCGACCCTCCTTTAAACCTAGTAATACCGGCAGATTAGTGGCAGCGACAGTAGCTCCAACGAGTTAAAATGAGGAGCAAAAATTTGGGTTAAAACCCATCATTAACGAAGCAGCAGCAGTAGCCTTGAAAAAGCTAAAAATTGATGATTTTTGGACTCTCAAAAGTCCACAAAAACAGCAGCAGCAACAACTCAAAAATGCTGAAACATGAAGAGCAAAATTGGGTTAAAACCCATAAGGAATGGGGCAGCAGTTCGCAACAATTTCAGCCCCCAAAATGGTCGAATATGGGCTGGAAATTTCATTTTTATAATTCACTGTTTACGTTTATTTCCTCAGTATTAATTTCATCATGAATGCTAACATTTTTCTAACGTTTTTACTAACTTGGATGAATCCTCATAAGAGTTAACATTATCTATCAATTTCCTTTATCAAATTCCTTTTCAAGGGGTTGGTTCGCCTAATTATTTATCAACACAGTTTATTTTCTAGGCGACTTAAGCTTATGGAATAACTTAAGAACCTTTCATGTTTTTTCATAGTTATTAAAAGGGCTTTGAATCCATGTTAATGAAGTTGAACTAGCCATTTGGTTCAAATTCTTTAACTCGGATAGATTATTAAGTTAAAAAATATTTTTGATCTATAATTTTAATTTTTAAATATTCCATTACTTGATAATTATAAACTAGTCTATATTCATTCTCATAAAGATTTCTTAAGTAGCTTAAATTTACCTTTTAAAGTTAGCCAACTTTTAAATCCGTCGGTCAATCGCGTGTTAGCGGATTCTCTAAGATGCCTAAACCCTTCCTTAGAGAATTATTTGAACCCTTACCTGACTCTGGTTTATTAAAGGTTTTATTTAAAATATTTCCTTTCAAAAAATTCCTTTCAAAATGGTTTTCTTAATTTTTCCTAAAGAATTAAGTGGCGACTTCCAAATAAACTTTTCCAAAAATTGCCAAAGTTGCAAAAATGGTTTCGAAACCTTAGTTTTCGAGATCGAGTCGTAACACAGTGTTCATAATCCATGCCAATACGAATGTGTTGCATTTCTCCCATTGCTCCTCCAATTCAGGTTTGTAATCAGATTTGCGACAAGTTCCAAGTACGAATCCCAATTTGTTCTTTGCACGAAGGTTAATCATTAACGATCTACTCCATAATGAGTAATTTTCACTCCCTGTGAGTTGTACTGATGTCAATACATTGCCCGGAGTATTGGAGGGATGAAGATATAATGGATGATTTCAATTCTTCTCAATTCCATCAAGAGTATCAGCTGAAGCTCCTGAAATTGCAGCCGCTACATTTTCCTCTGTCGTCAATGTCATCTTCTTCGAGCTCAATCAATGGATGCTTTGAAGTTTTCCGATCGAACCAATTGTGAATCTGAATCTCGTGGATTCACTACTCTGATACCACGTAGAATTTAGTGAAAGAATTCATTTGGGGAAATTTTCATCTCTATTATTTTGTTAGATCAAAATGAGAATAGAAGTCATGCATATATACAAGTGTGTCAAGGCTGTTAAGCCAGCTGTCAATTCACTCCACTAACTAACTCCTCAACTAACTAATGGAATATAAAATAAATTAACTAACTGACTAATATGCTAATTAGATAATTGCATGCTAAGTACTACTATTATTCTCAATATGCTACATATTTAACCATTTTTGTTTTGTGCCATTTTCTTTTTTATTATTTATTTTTTAATTTTTCTCTCACTAATTTAACACAAGTGGTTTCATTATTTTGCAAGATAATAAAGAGGTGAGGGTTTAAGTTGTTTAACTTAATAAGTTTTAAAAAAAATAATTAGACGGTGAAATTTATTTTTATTGGCTAGACAACTTAAAATATTTGAAGGACGCGTAAAGAGAAAAAGAGGGAGTAATATTTATCATTTGAAAATTATATAAAAAGTCTATAAATTATAATAATTAATAATTTAAAATATTTTAAACAATATAGAAAGTTGAATAGTTCTCTAATTTGTGAATAACAATTCTTATATCTAGGAGTCTTAGAAGTTGAAGCATTATCTTGTTAAATAAATGAATTATTGGTGCGACAATCTTGCAACTTTTTTGTAAATATTCTTATACCGTTTTGATTTATTTTTTTCTGCTTTTAATTCTTTTAATTACTATTTATTTTTATAAATTAACTAAAAGTGCTAAGATAAAAAATTAATCATTTGCAACAATTTTTAAAGTGAGAAAATAAATTACAATTACAAATAAAATATGAGACATGACTTCATTAATAAAATGAAAAAGGTCAAAAATACCCTTGGAGTATTTGAAATAATTTAAATATACCCCTCATTCATCTATTGGGTTAAAAATACCCCTCACTCCATATTTTTGGTTAATTTTACCCTTAAATCCTTTAAAACTAACGTCCCGCCTTCCTTTTCTTCTTATTATTATTACATGACATATATTTATATTTATTGGATAAAATTAAATCCCCAACACATTAAAAAAATTCAATCCACCGGTACCCATTTTGCAGAACTTTCTTACTCAAGGTTTCTGCCATACCTACTTACTTGGACAGCCACCCATTCTTTTATTGTAATATTTAAATAAAATTTGAAGTTGATACTCCATGACAATGAAAATACATATTAATGGAAAAAGTCATATAGAATGAAAAATAGCAAACGTTATGCTATTTTCTGATGATTGATCCAATTCAAAAAATAGCAATCATTTAGCGGAAGTGAAAGATGAAAAATAGCAAACATGAGAAACTCGGCTGAAACGGGATCAAAATTTTCTGATGGAATGAATTATAGTGAATATTTTTGTCTGGATTAGAAGATGGTGTTCGGGTGGTGATAGAGATTTAGGATAAATTTTGTAATGCTAATTAGAAAGTTTATTTTTCTGAAAAATGATTAATTATTTTTTTCTTTGAATTGAGTCACGGAGGGTTGAAAAAAGTATGATGAATTGGGAATTTAATTTTATCTAATAGAAAAACACCATTTAATAATAATAATTAAAAAAAAAGAAAAAATAAGGAAAAGGGCCGTTAGTTTTAAGGGATTTAAGGGCAAAAGTGAGCTAAAAAGATGGACTAAGGGGTATTTTTAGTCCAATAGATGGATGGAGGGTGAATTTAAACCTTTACAATATTAAGGTGTTTTTGGCTCTTTTCCGTTAATAAAATAAAGTGGGTACAATTTTTTTTATCTCTTGATTCTTATCTCCTAAGATTTTTTTGTAATTCGATGGCCGTTAGTAGCGTATTTCTCGAACGTAAGAGACCATATTTTGATCTCTTTAGGAATATCTCATGAATTTATGGAGTTTTTGAAATTTCTTTGAGAAAGACATATTTAATGTCTTATTGATCTCTTTATGAATATTAAAAAATTATGGATACTCAGTTGTTTTTCAATTGAATATAATACTTTTATATAGACATGAAGTAGGGTTGAATCTAACTGAAATTGAAAACGTCTTGTAGAGTCCCCATTGAAATTGAATACGTCTTGCAGAGCCCCATAAAATTTTGATATTTACATTATTGAATGAGAAAAATAAATAAAAAGTAAGTAAAAAAGAAAAAAAATATTTTTTTTTTAAAAAGGAAAAAATTAAATATATAAAAATTTTAATATTAATAATTATGTGTACTAATTAATTATAAAATATGCAATTAAAAGAAAATATATATTTAATTAATTATGTTTCTTTCAAGTTTTTGGCTTCTCACTTGCTGTTTTTGTTACATTTCAGATTTCACTTGAAGGGATCCTTGTAATACCTTTTCCTAATATGAATCATTATTATTCTCAATCTAAACCTATTCTTGCTTCTTAAATGGGACGGGGTTTGGGTGGTTGGAGGCTGATTTTTTATTTAGAAAATAGTAAAAAAGAAAAATTAATTGTTGAAATATTTATTTGAATTACTCAAATACGTTTAAATTAGTTTTTCTTTTTCCTTCTTATAATTTTAAATTATTTTTTGATCAAAATATCATAGGTTTTCATTTAATTCGTTACTTTTGACATATCATTTACAAATACATTATACACATTTTATACTTTTAGCTAGTTATTAAAAAATATCTCTAGTTCGTCAAAAGAATTTCTAATAGACACATATTTTGAGTTATTTAAATGTTCGATATGAACATATCCAACTTCAAATGTCAAAATGAAAAATGTTTGACAAATTTAAAGGACCCCTTGCGACTTTACCCATTTAGCTTTTACATGTCTTTGCATCATAGAAAAGGAAAATAAAACGCGAAAAAAATTATTGTTCTTTTTTGATAAGTCAAAGTAACAAGTAAAAATAAAAATCTATTTTAAAACTAAATGATAATTAAAAGTGAACAGAGGGAGTAATAAGCAACTAATGGTATGTTATTAAATATTGTGACATCAAGATGATAAACTTACCTCCTTAGAGACTTCAGGAATAGAAGGTGAAGTTTTGGAGGAAATCTATGAATTCTGCAATTCACAAATCCTATCAAAATACAACCCAACAGATCAGAGGCTATCGCAAGCCAACAAATTTTCATAAGGTATATTATAATTTTATTTTTATGTAGAAATAATGATGTTTGTAAAAAAAAAAAAAAAAAGAGAGTACAAAATCTTCATAAAAAAAATGAATGTCTATTTTTTAAACATAAAAATACTTTAAATTAAAATAATCAAATCTTCATATGAGTAAATAAAGTTTTTTACAATAGATCTAAGGTAATATATCAGGAATACATGACAAAAATCTTATTGAGACAAATTAATTATTATCATTATAAGAATGATATTGCTATAAAAAATAATATTACTATAAACAATAATATTACTATAAGATATTTTCAGTTCTTTTATTCAATTTTGACTAATTTTATCAAACAATTATTGCAAAAAAGAAAGAAAAAAATTAGTAAAAATTAAAGGAATCCCATAGTGTAGGATATAAATTACATCCTATCCCAACTAATTTACATTTTACAAAAAATCCCTTAAAAAGGTAGGCGAATGATACATAGCTACAGTGCTGATACATTGTCACTGATACACACGAAATAACTGAATGTCGCGCTAAAAAAGGAAAAAAAATGTAATAATTAAGTCTATTAATTTAATTAGCTTAATTTACGCCTAACTGATCCTAAACACTCCTTATCTTAATAGGTAATCTACTCAGACATTACAAAATTTCAAAATTATATTTCTACATTGAAGAACAATTTGTGAACATCCATCGATTTAGAAAAAGCTAGAAATACGAATAAAACTCGGATTTTTTGCTGATACAAGATGAATATATCAATTTTACTGAGGCATTTAGGAATTTGGGTCAGCGAAGTGAAATATGAAAGTTACAAAAGTGACGGAATCGTTGTTGGACAATCAATTTCATTTTTGAATCTCAAAGCAACAATTCCAGCCGAGTTGGATATCGATGTATCAAGGAAAAACATTGAAATTAGTTACATCGTAGAAGGTAACTCGTCTCCGATGAAAATTAAGAACGACATGGGTGTTAAACTTTATTTAGAAGTGAAAAAAAGTGAGCCAGGATTCGCAATGTATCCATTATGCATTGACACAAATAAAAAGATTGGCGGTGATGTACATAACTTTGATGGAACATGCGGAGAAATTACGCGTGTAGAAGACACAACACAGGATACAGAAGCTCTTGCGGTGGTTGAATCAAGAATTTGTGATTCGTATTATATTCCAAAATTGGAAGTTACAAATTACATAATTGATTCAAATAGTATGGAGGTGAAGACAGGTCAGTTATCTAAGGATAAAGCAACACTTGTAGATGTGATGACGAAATATAAGATAAAGAACAATTTCAATTGCAAAGTAAAGAGATCTGATAGACAAATGTATGCGAGTATTTGATTTGTTTTGTGAAGAACTGTGGTTTGATTCGTTAGATCTATAAATGGTGATACCATTATTTTGTTTTAATGTATGATACATTATTAAATAGAAAGTCATTGATTTTGAGTTTTTGTTTAGTTCGTTGAATATGATTTGTGGTAGATTGATAATGATACATTATTTGTTGATACATTAAGTTAATATTGTTGATACATTCAGATTAGACTGTTTAAAAATTAAATAATTTAATCGCAAAAATCATGTAGCCGATACATTCCGTCATTTTGTGATACATGATTTATTATTTATTTATTTTTTGAATCTGATAAAAAATAATTGTGTTGGTCGTTAATATTATTGATACATTGAGTTAATACTGTTGATACGTTAAGATAATACTGTTGAAACAGTAAATAATCATGTAGCTGATACATTCAAAAAAATTGTGATACGTGGATAAATTATTATTTTCTGAATCTGATACAAAAAATACATCATTCTTTGGTTACTTTGAACTTTAGTGTTTTATATATTATAACATGTAACTGCTATATGTATTAATATGATGAAAAAAATTGTACAGTTATGTGTTGGTATGCTTTTCGGATGAATGTGGCTGGACTATGAAGGCTTCCTGCAGAAAAAAAAATGATGTTTTCAAAGTTAGATACTTTAATAGTGAACATACGTGTCCAATGCGGGATAGGGTACTAACCAAAGTCCAAGCAACAGTCGGGTTTGTAAGTGGTGTGACTGCTCCCAAATTGGTCAACCATAAAAGAATTCATACTCCAAAAGATATAATTGTTGATATTAGAGAATTCTATGGGGTTCAAATATCTTACCAGCAGGCATGACGTGCTAAAGAACGTGCACTAGAAATGATAAGGGGTAAACCATCTGCTGGATATAGACAGATGCCGAGATACATATACATGCTAAATAATGTTTATCCAAATTCTTATATAAGGATGTAGAAGACTGAGGAAGATGAATTTATGTATCTGTTCGTAGCCTTAAGACCATTGATTAGGGTGTTCGATTACTGCAGACCAATAGTTGTTGTCGATGGTGCACATCTGGGCGGAGCTTACAAAGGGACATTTGTATCAGCAAGCACACTTGATGGGGCATGTATGTATTTTTTGTAGTTGTGAGGTTTTTGTAAATGTTATGTATCAAATGAAATAATATGTGTTGCTCTGTAATTAGGTTGCATATTTCCATTGGCATATGGTGGTGTGGACACTGAAAATGACTGTTCACGGACATGATTCTTCGAACAATTCAAAAATGCATTTGGCGAGCGCGAAGAAATGTGTGTTGTATCAGATAGGAATGAGAGTATTATGAAGAGTGTAAGGATTGTGTTCCCAAATATACCTCATTATGCATGCATATGGCATATTTGGAAGAATGACTGTGGAAACTTCAAAAGGAGCAGAAACACCCTAAGTGATCTATTTTACTCTATGGCCAAGGCATACAGAAAGGAGGATTTTGATAAATTGATGGCTAAGGTTGATAAAATTGATCACAGGGTTAAGGAGTACCTTGAGGATGCAGGGTACGAGAAGTGGTCGAGAGTTCATTCAACAGTAAATAGAGGTAGAATGATGACTTCGAACATTGCGGAATGTATCAATGGTTGTCTTGTTGAAGCACGACAATTGTCTATATTAGAATTCTTGGAAGAAGTTAGAATTCTATTTGGTTCTTGGCATTGCAAAAACAGAGAAATAACATCCTATACAAAGGACACATTGGGGAGAAGATTTGAGGAGGTATTGATTATAAACGGGTCTAAAAGTTCGAATATGGAGGTATGTGTCATAATACATTATTTTATATTCTATGTATATAATTCGGTGTATCATTCCGCTGTTTGAACATGATTTCTTTAAATGTACGCATGTTGTTCCATCATCTGAATTTATTTTCTCGATTTATGAAGCTGGAAGAAGATACATTGTTTGTCTTGAGTGGAAAGTATGTTCTTGTGGAAGATTTCAACTAGATGAGATACCTTGCGCACATGCAATCGCTGTTTTAAAGGAAAAGAATGTTAAAGATATGTATCCATATTGCTCTGATTACTACAAGCCTGATGCATTAGCAAAAACATATGAGATTCCAATGGTTCCAATGCCAGATAAGGAAGATTGGTCAGCTCCTGAGGATGTTATAGCTGAAACTGTGTATCCACCTAGATACAGATGATTAGCTGGACGACCAAGGAAAAGAAGAAAAAAGAATGCAGATGAAAATATTACAGTGAACACAAATTGTTATGGACAATGTGGACAAGAAGATCACAACAGAAGAACTTGTACTTTCTTTCCAAAAGAAAAGTGAAATCATCATAATATTTATATGACATTAATGTTTTTGTTGAACAATTTTTCACGTAAACAGTTATCAATGTTATTAAACAGTATTGCTGTTAAAAAATAATTAAACTGTATTGTTCATTTTTGTTATTAATAAGTATTGTTGTTCAAAAAAATAGTTTGTTATAATTTGTGTATCAATGTTAATTCTGATAAATAAATTTTAAGGTGCAATTATAAATAAAATGTTGGTTAACGTATAAGCTAATGTATCATATGCATTAAATAATAAATAATTCCAGTAATGTAAATTCCTACATCAAATTATATAACGTTTGTTGTATCATATATATTAATTGGTTACTGTATCATTTACATTAAAACATACACAACCTATATGTTAGCAATAAGCTATTAAACGTGTATCATATACTATATATATTATGATACATACATTAAACAATTAAGCTTGTAAACAGTTTATTTAACACAATAGTTATGCATCGTGTATCATATACTATATATATTATGTTGCACGTATAATATTAATTATAAATAATGAATCATATACGTTAAATTTTCAAAAATCTATTTGTTAGTAATATGTTATTATATCTAATTACTTAGAAGATACATAATAACAATGAAAACATGTATCAGCTACTATATATGTTATATACTGCACTTTTTCTTTATGTAATGCAATAATGTGTCTGAAGTTTAACTTTTTATAAGCAAAGTATGTTGGTCCATACTGTATCAAAACAGACTAAAACATGAGTGAAATTGTCAAAAGGATAAAAAAAAAACATTATCTATGCATAGATACTTAATTACTACACTACAACCAAATCTTCTTCTGGTGGTTGTGTGACTACACTCTTAGGTTTTGGTGGATCATCATCCTCACTAACGTATGCACCCTTAGCCTTCTCGCTGCCATAACTCCACAACAATGCTCCATATCTTTTGCGTAGGTATTCAGGAAGAAAATCAACTAATGATGTTTCGATTTGGTCGCTCAGATACTCCGCAAATGTAGCAACATATAACTCACAGTCTCTACAAAAATGCAGAATATCAGTTATAAACTTAAATCATACATGATTCAAAAACAATAAAAGCACAATACTTACAGGCTGTCACTCTTTTGTTGCATAATGTCTTGGGCAAATTCAACCATCAAAGGAACTTGTGCCTCCAAAAGTGAACCAGAATTATTGTCCTTGTACGCATCACAATCAACAAAGTTTGTTCGCTCAGTTTTTTCAAAGAATCCACTGTCCATGAGGTAAGAAGGAAGCATTTTAGACAACATTTTTATCTCGTGCGAAATTGCTTTTTTCCTTGAGCCTAATGAAGAGTCATACACCCTTATCACTCTGTTTTTCAGTTCAACAACAACCAGCACCCAATGAAATTGTCCACCGCAATTAATCGGGATGTAAACATCGTCTACAAGATGCCATGGTAAAGCAGCTGGGATTTCAAAACCTTTGATGATGTTAGTGATTGACCTCTCATATACAGATACAGCTGAAACGCGATCAATGTGTTCTTGGGTACTAATAAGTTCATCATCATTAGCCAGGTAATACCTTTCATAGGTATTTTTGATGTGTGAGATGAACAAGTAGTTAGCTGTTGTGTATCTATATTGATTCATGCTGCGGAGTTTTGATTTTTTACGGAGGTAGTAAAAAACAACATCGATGTGCTATAAAAAACATGATAAACGAAATTAGAAACTTGTAAAAAAAGGTCTATGATAGAATTGATACATTAAATGATAATCTAAACAAATACTAATTTGATAGTTTATTTGATTGTATCCGGGATGATTTTTTGTAGCATGTTGTTCTATATCAATGTATCTGATACATGCTTAAATTGTTTCATTAAGAACTTTACCTGATCAGTCCAACATTTGTTTGGTTGTGACATGGCATAGAACCAATTCTTGTTAATTGGAAATGCAACAACAAAATCCATCATCTCAAATTCAAAAAAGAGGCTTTTGATCTGTATTTATCCTCCAATGGTTTCATGTGATAATATTTGTATTATCAATTGGTTACATCAAAATAAGTTAATCCAAACATTTACAAAATATATGTATAAAACTTACTTATTGGCATGATTTTTGAGAAGCCCCTTGGTTAACCACTGCATATAATCATCAATTAGTTTAGACGAAGGTTGATATGTAACCCACATCCTTCAAATGGAAAATACAGACGAACATCGTCATCCAATTTTTGTTTTCCCTTATCACTTGACCCAAAAGAAGTCACGTATATAGATTGAATAATTCTTGAAGGCATCTTGTTTCTAGGCGCAGGAGTCTTTGAATGACTTCTAACAACAATCTCGGTGGTTGGAATATCAATGGGTAATTGACTATCAGACAACAAATAATGACTGCCAGTTAAATCCTGTGGATTGTAAACACGCAATGGTTTAGCAGGATTATGAACTTTTTCTAGATCGGATACAAGTGCATCTATTGCTGCTTCAGTTAAGGGTGATATTGTTGTTGATGTGGAAGAATCCTGTATAATAAGATATTATATTTTTTTTTAGTATCATTGCATATAATGAATATTAGTGTCATGATGCATAATTGATAAATATACCGATGTATCAGCTGTTATTCTAAACGGCATAAAATGACGGATGTTGTGTTGAACTGTGTCAACACCATCTTCATCCATGTTTACTTCATTTAAAGCTTGTGGGGCTTGATGTGCTTCATCATCCTGAATATAAGCATGTTGTAGGTATCAGTTATCCATTATACTAATTATGTATGATATATATATAAAAAAGAGGATAATGTATCAAAGAAAATTGTAATGTTTAAAGTTTTGATCATACCGATACCTTCTTAGGATCATTTGCTTCAGTATCAACATGAGTACTTTCATAAATAGGTTGGAGCTCTGAAACACACTTCATTTGTTGTTGGTTACTGATATTATGATCAATCTATATTTGAATTTTTAATAATAAAAAAGGTGTTAACATAATTGTTACTGAAACATTATTTAACATAAGTGATGAATATAAAGTTGAAATATATAATTGATTAATGAGTTAGAAGATTCGGTGAATCACCTTAACTATATATATGATCTATATGTGCTGATACATATGATTATGATTCTTAATACATACTTAATGTATGAGGTATAACGACAATTACAAACAATGTATCAGATACATACCTCTGCATTGACATGAACTTGATGTCCACCCTCATTAAAAGATACACCAACCTCAAAATCAGCTACACCAACTGCATCAGCAAAATCAGTCCGTATATGTAAAGATGGTTGTTTATTGCTTGATTGAGGATCAACTTTGTTGTTTTCCTTGTGTCGAGATAGTATCAACTGCGAGTGGTTTTCCTTTATCAAGATTACAAGTTCCTCAAATTTCTTGTCAACCTATCAAAAAATTATAAAAAAACAACTAAAATTAGAATCAATATAAAGAAAAAATAATAAAATCGAAATAATTACTTACGTAATTCTTCAAATGATCTTTCAATTCTTCAATATCTGGAATTACATAGTTGACTTTTTGAGCATCTGCAGAACCGTGTACATTAGCAACCGGTGTCGGAGGACCATCTGAAATAGAAAATGGCTGATTTAATGACACATTGGACTGATCTGGCTGACTGGGTTCTGACACCTTTGAATTAGGTGTATCCACTTTCTTTCTTCTTTTTGGTGGTGGTGGAGATGATGTATCAGACACTCTAGTGGATCTCCTTAACAACTGTTTGGGAGGTCTTGTGGAGAAATCATCGAAATCAGCAATGTCATTCGGTTGAACTATCTTGGGATTGACAGATGTTGTGGTGGGTGAAGAAGGAGGATCATGTTCATCTTCAGTTAAATCAAAAGTTGCAAGTTCCTCCGGTGTTGGCACAATGTTTGAACATGCATTCTGGAAAAAACAATTTTTTTTTAATATTAAGAGATAAAATTATGTATCCTAACACAGAAAAAAAATGATTTTAAAAAGACAAACTTGCAACCTTACAACTATATACTTAATTATGTATGAAATGTAATATAAAATGGGATTCAATGTTACCTCTTGAAAAATGCTAGTCATAAGCATTTCAAACTTTGGCCTTAAAGCCACAACCCTCCAATTGCAAATTCTAGGGATGACATTCCGTTCTTTGACAGCAATTTCAGGATTTAATTGGAATGGAAATTCATATGTCCATACGGTAAGTGCATAACGCATTCCATATAACCGATACAACTGTTTGCTAAGATTGAAATCCTGTCGGAGTGAATTCATGAGCTTTGTGAATGCAATCTGTCCCCAAGGATATACTTGATATCTACCATCTTCAACCATTAAAAATCCGTTAACAGATATTGAAGAATCACCAGTTTGAGCACCATCTGGAGTGCATCCTGATTATTCTCCCAGTTTCCCATCAGAAATCGTTGGACTAGATGATTCTTGCTTACACTTTAACTGCACCAGGAAAATATTTTTGAAATAGCCTATAGGGAGTTGATCTGAGTATTCAAATTCTTTGGTATTGCCTTTACATTTAAGACCAGTTATTATTGCAAATTCTTTGATACCAAATTTCAAGATAACCCCATTTGCATACCTAATATGCAACACCTTTGAGTTGCCTTGTTCCAATTCTAACAACAACAAACATTTACTGATTTGACCATGAAAATTACATTTAGGAATGTCTAAATAAGGTCTAAAAATTGTAGTTCTAAACATTTCAATTACATCATCCCCTATAGGCTTCTGGAACTCCTCCAAAAAAATTGTGTTAAAAGGGACACCAAACCTTATGGCATGTGTTGGTACCTTTTTTTATAATATATTTGATTGATTGCAAAATGAAAAAGAAAATTATACTAAATAAAAACACCAAATCACACTACACAACAAGTAATGATACATAATAAAAACAAATTGAGACATAGAAAAATACATGCTACCAGACTTTAACATAATCGTATTATAAAACTTGATACATTATACAGAAGGATGCCCTGTATGATATATTATTAATGGTGCCTTTTATATAACATATTTTATGATACATACATAAAACACCAAATCACACTACACAACAAGTAATGATACATGATAAAAACAAATTGATACATAGAAAAATACATGCTACCAGACTTTAACAGAATTGTATTATAAAACTTGATACATTATACAGAAGGATGCCTTGTATGATATATTAATGGTGCCTTTTTATAACATATTTTATGATACATACATAAAAACACCAAATCACACTACACAACAAGTAATGATACGTAATAAAAACAAGTTGATACATAGAAAAATACATGTTACCAGACTTCAACAGAGTCATATTATAAAAATTGATACATTATACAGAAGGATGCCCTGTGTGATACATCAACGACTTTTTTGTTAAATTTGACAAGTCTCTTTTTCATATTGGGGTTTGTGATGTATCATTTTTTTCGATACACATATAAAACAAGGGTTTTATAAGTTTCGACTAAATCTCAAATCAGTATGTATCAAACTAAGTTAGGGTTTTTGAATGTATCACGATTTAACCCAATAAACAATATTACACATCCAATTAATGTATTAGTCAATTTCAGTCTACGATATCAAACGCAATACAAATCACAAACAAGTTTAATAAAGATTAAAAACACATACTCTAGGCAATGCAGGTCTGAAAATAGTGGGTGCTGCTTTTCTTACCCTTTTTTTGGGGGGTTTTTGCAACCTTTGGTTTAGACGATTTTGGCACATCTTTGGTCGATTGATTAATCAAGTTTAATGGGTCATGCAAACTTTTTGATCTAATTTCTGTCCAATTTTCATCATCAGAGTCGTATATTGTTCGATTAGTATTAGAAAGATTTGATGTAGGATCAGGATCCATATGTATCAAGAAGAAGAAATCGAAACAAAATAAAAATTGAAGGAAGAAGATGAAAGCTACAATGGCAGACTTTGGAAGAGATGACGGAGAAGACGAAGTTTGAAAAGGGTTGGATTGAGAGAGAAAATTTTTGAAAATCAATTTGGGATAATGATCTGTAACTGAAAAAATATTGGAGTGAATTTAGGGAGAAGAAAAAGGAGTGACATAGGGAGTGGTGAAACGTGGAAGGTAAAAAAATAATCATGTATCTGACAGATTTGATATTTAAGTGAAATAAGGGATTTAAGTAATTTTTTAAAAAAGTAGGGAAAAATAAATAATAAGGAACTTAAAGTTGTGCATTTATGTTATTTTAATATCACATTTTACAATATATATGTTAATAGTGAAAGATATAATTTTAAAAAATAAAAAAGTGACTAGATCATTATTATTGTGATAACAGTGACGCGGGAGTAGTTTAGCAAAATAATTCATCAATTGTCTCTTTTTGGGACATCTGTGTAGTAAATGATCCTCTTTTTATTTTGCTAGTAACTTATAGATTTATTTTAGACCATGGTCTAAAGATTTTGTTTGAGCGCTAGCAAACCTAAAATCTTTTGAGAAAACATTAAATCCTATCTAAAATTTTGTAAGTTATTCTAAATATTAGACATAACCTAATATTTTGTGACTTCGTCTATGATATTAAGCAATATATGAATAAATATTATACCAAAACATATCATTGTCCGAAAGGATAATTTCCAAAAGCTATATTGTTATACAAATTTTAAAAATAATGATAAAATCTAAATGGTACGTAGCCCTAAAAGAGAATATTTGCGTTAATCAATCGTATTTAAGGAACTAATTATACTATAGGGCAGATAGCATTTTTTATCCCAAAATTATTATTTTTTATTATGATTTTGGTTCTTGCATTATTTGGATACTTATGTTATTTCTTCAATTAAGTTAAATGTATTTTTAACGTGGATTATGTTAACTATTTTGATCTCAGAATTATATATTTTTTTAATTATGATTTTGGTTCTTACATTATTTGGATAAGTATGTTATTCCTTCAATTAAGTTAAATGTGTTTTTAACGTGGATTATGTTAATTATTTAACACCCATCTGCTTCAAGGAGCAAAATCAAACATTTAACTTAATTGAAGGTCTAATGTGTTAAGCCAAATAAAATAATATATATAAGGATCCAAATCAGAATAAAACAATAACATGAATTTCACCAAAAAATATATTTAAAAACTTGAAGTGTCATGCACATGAGTCGAGCCCACAATCAATTAGCGTTGTAAAACTCTTTTGTTGTTTTCTAAAAACTTCCAGTCAAGAGAATTCAACAATTTAAATAGATTGCCAAAGAAACATTTAACATTTATATGTACACAACATATTTTCCAAGTTATCATCAAAATTTTGTAATAAAAACCTTGAAGTAGTATCCTTTGTTATAAAACCAAATCTTGACTTGTGTTATATCAAACCCTAGATCCTCACTCAGTTGTTTTATCACATAATTTTCTGGATTTGGCATCTGGCTAAACACCCTAATCAAAAATAAAATATATGTTACAATGAAGAAAATCAATTACATAATTTTTTTTTTAACAACATGAGTTGAGACACATATATCAAATTCATAGATCTCACTATCAAAAATAATAATTGCAATAGACGCTCAGAAATACTTTCGACAAGCCAATTTTCATTTTTAGTAGTGAGATGCACAAAAATCTATTATAGACATCATAAAGAACATCATCAGTTAGTAAAAATCCAGAAAATATAAAAAGATAAAAAAGAGAGCTAAAAAATTATTTATTCGACAAACTCACTCTTCAAGTTTCTCAATTACTTGTTCATACGAAAGTTGAAAAACCGATTTTTTAATCTCTTGAGCAGAATTTGACCCAACACTTACATCATTTTGAGAAGCCATGAATGAGGGAAAAATGAAATAAGAGGGAAAATAAAAATATTGTGATGGACAAATAAAGTTCATTCTCAACAAAGAAATATATATATATTTGACCAATCTTGGATTTATCAGGTCTTCAAAATGAAATCATGAATTTTTGTGGACAAACATTTAATGAAATAAGATTAAGTAGTTTATTACTCATAAATATGATTGGGAAAAGTCAAATATTTCTTTTAATATTTATATAAGTATACTTAGTTTAAGTAACATAAAGATGAAGAACTTAATTTATTTGGTGCATGTCACGATCCAAGACTATCCCCTAGACGTGACATGGTATACTTAGAATCCCAAGAGACTTCAAGCGAATCACATGGCGTAGCATGACACTAAAATAACAACAAAACTAAATAAAAGATAAGCGAAATCAAGTCTCAAATGATAATCTCAACATAACATGGACAATTCTGAATACAAGACAATGTGGAAATCTAATGTCTGACAACAAGCCTCTACCACATAGTGAGTCCCTAGGACAAACCCTAGCTCACTCGAACATCTGAAACTAAAATCAAGTCTGAAAGACATAAAAAAAACGTAAGTGGTATGTCCTCCAACTAGGAGGACTCACCAATAACTGTGAATGCTGATAGAGGTCCATATTGGCTATGAGCTAGATGAGATGCGTCAGAACCTACATTATGAAACAATATAGGTAGAAAGTATGCGGTCAATACTTGAAGGTACTGCAAATGGGGAAAATGCAATAAACGTGACATGATAAGTCTGAAAACATGGTAATGCAATGGCCAAGTAAACATAACATAAATCTAATCATACAATTTCATAAAAACATAGTACAAGATCAATGCAATATTTTGAAAGTCATAATCATAATAATTTATGGAAATCATAAAGCTTTGTGGGGATACCACTAACCTACATAAACCATGTGATCTATAACACGAAGTTTATTGTACTGCTCTCACACCGAAAAGAGAGTGTCCTACTTGCCAAGGTAAGGACCTTAATCATGAGTGGATCCACTAGCTAGTGTCCAATTGAGACATAATCTACGGGGGCACATAGTTCCGGGACCTTGGTAATCTCCACTAGTCCAACTCGGTGCTAAGTAAACTTCCAAGAAAAATCATGCATAATCATATCATAATCATATGCATAATCTTTGAAATGGTAAGAATCTAGCAATACCAAATCATTCATGAAAAATCCCATATTCATAGGATTAACTCCTTTAAAAATCATGATTTAATAACATATTCATAAGAGACACTTTAATCAAAGGCATCTAAATCATGATTATCTTCATATTGAGAAGTACTTCAATCGGAAGTATCTAAATCATGTCATTCCTTCATAATGGAGGTACTTCAATCGGAAGCCGCTTGTTTATAATAACTGATTAATAATTCGTTTGAAAGTATCCTTGATTCACAAATCATTCATAACATAATGCATGCATATCATTATGATTTTGAGAGAATGAGAGTGAATGGGGAGGTTAGGGCTTTGGAGAAACGACTCCAATTAGGACTTAAAACAACGTAATCTAGGAGTTAAAAGGGTAGGAAAAAGGGTAGGAAAAAGGGTAGGAAAAAACCCTTAGAATAAACTATGTCATACCAACTCCACGAACCCAAACTATGGTCTGTGCAATCGTCTATGGACCGTACTTACCATTTGTGGTCCAAAATGCTATAAGACAAATTCTCTAATGAAGAACCAAGAGCCTTTTCCATGCCCCATACAATCTGCCTCGTACACTGAATCTTGAACTTAGGCCTGGATCTTTAGGCTTCAAACCACAAATGCATTTCTACGGTTTGTAGTACCAAGTATGACCCGTAGAGTTTGGTCATAGAACTCAAGGCATTGAAACCACTAAGTCTGAAGTTCATAACCATGAGGCCAATTATGGCTCGTGTTCACAACCATAGGCCGTACCGATGACTCATAAGCCATGATCTATGACTTGACATTTTAATAAAATTTTAAAGTACTAACTACAATTGTGTTCTAGGATCTGTAGAACCATGTACAACTCCTACATGCCATTTGTGAAGCATTTTGTTGGAATGTATGCGTCCACCAGTGATCACTATACCAGGTCCCAAACATAATAGTAGTGCGGAAAATATCTCAAAGTAGATCAGGCACAAGGATTTTACGTGGAAACCCCCTTGCTCAAGGAAGGTGAAAACCACGATATGTACTCATAAGATTTCAACCCAAACTCTATTTCATTCAAATGGAGTAAAGTTTCAGATTACAAACTCTTGCAACCTAGGAATTAAATTTCTTTAATCCCTTCTCCCTTACTGTAGCAACTCTACTACAAAGGAAACTAAGCAACAACTCTATTGCACACTAAACCAACTAAATCTAGTTGATCTAAACTTTAAGAACCCAACAAGGCTAACTCTAGCCACCAACTCATGTCTCAAAGATAAGAGCTAAACAAGTAGCAACTCTGCTGCACCCACACATCAACTAACTCTAGTTGACACTCCTAGGTAACTCTACCCAAGAGAACATAAAAATAATGATGTAAAAAGGCTTGACTAAAACATAGACGATTCGACTAACTAACTCTAGTTAATACGACTCAAACTAAAGACTTAGACAAGCAACCAATCTACTATCCTTTATAACTTTGGAGTAAATTCAAAATATGTAAACATAAGACACAAAGCCCAAATACAACAAAGATGCTTCAGCACTCCATCAGGTCCCTTGTTGAGCGTGAGCAGTGTTCTTACTTGAAGATGGCCTTTTCTTTGTGCGCTTATGAATTTTCAGAAATTCAAAACTTTGTTTGTCAAATCTTAGGTTTGTGTTTAGAGAAGAGACTATTATCAAAATGGACACAAAACCTTTGAACAAAGCCATTGGCTGAGAGCCTGCTACTCTAAAAAGTCGTGCACCAACCATGTCAGATTTGACAGCTTTTAGACAACTGTCTTTTGTCCTTTTCATGTATGCAGTCTTTCCTCAACCAGGTCCCTTGTTAGACTCGAAAGTTTGTTAAATCATCAAAATTTCAAATCAACTTAAAATAACAATTTCTCCTTTCTGATGATGACAAACTAATATCTAGCCATTTCAACTCTCATCCTTTGGTTTCGTTCATTCCCCCTATCATCAGTTCCAATACCAGAAGATTGAGTCTTTACTGGGTTTGGTCCCTTGTTAGATCCTGAAGTTTGTTAAATCATCAAAACTTAACATCAGCTCTGAAATAACACTTTCCTCATTTTCGATGATAACAAACTTGTTCAACTTCTTCCCCTTTCATCAGTTCCCTATATCAGCATGAATATTCAAGTAACTACCATTGATCCCCTTGTTTCATCATTCTCGAAGTTTGTTAAATCATTAAAACTTCACATCAACAACAAAATAACATTTTCCCCCATTTTGATGATGACAAACTTATTCAACTTTTTTCCCCTTTCACTAGTTCCCCCTATCGACAATAACCTATTCAAGTAACTAACATTGATCTCATACCTTAACAATTTACCCTCTTTTGACATCATTAAAAAAGGTTAAAGCAGTAAACCAAGTTGATAGAAATAAAGTTCAAGCAAATTCATGGCCACTTGGGAAATCCTGAGCATGAGTAAAAATGCATAAAGTAATGAGACAAGTTAGTAGAAACACGACCCTTTTATTTCATACACAAAAGACCAGCAATCAAAACATTGCACATATTATTACGAATGAGAACCACGACAATACCCATTAAGTTTTAACATAAAAGGAGGGACCAGAACTAACACATAAATTTAGGAAGAGAAATGGGCTTAGGAACAAGGGATTGAAAGAGTAGGGTTAGGAGAACATTTGCCTTAGCATGGTTTCTCAGAAGCCTCTCTTGAAGTTCAACATTTTTTACTGCCCGGGCTTCATGTTGATCCTTCAAGGCTGCCAATTCTTGTCAACCTAGTCCCTCTGATTGTGCTTTCAGAAGTTGAGTCTTCAGGCAAACTATTTCAGTATCCCTGTTAGTAAGAGCAATTGTCATAACTTCCAATGCAAGCTTGAGTTTCTCATGTTCCACCAACAGTTGAGACATATTACTCATGTTCCACAATCTTCCCTTCCACATATTCACATTCAAAGTTAGAAGGTACCCATATCTCATGTCATATTTACCATCTTTAGCAGATATGATCTTGTGCATATATTCTCGCATTATGATAGAAAGATTGGTAAACTCAAACTTACTCAAGGCCTCCAAGATGAACAGATTAATAGTCGATGAACCATTTCATTTTTTGATCTAGGCAACAACACCTTATTAACAAACTCAAAGAATAATTGATATTCCTTTTTAATATGCTTCTTAGGAATACTTGTACCGCTGAGATTTTGGAGTTTGCTGGTTTCATGAGTAAACTATTGTAAAACAGATGCTCCAACAATCAACCTTTGAATTTTCCAGAATGACAGATGGAAGGGATAATTGCCTATCTAAGTATTTAGACTCCCATTAGTAACAACCATGTTGTAATAGAAACCCCTCACTTCTGACTCATGCAACACATGTAGGTGACCTTCAAACATGTCCCACTCTGAATCTCTTCATCATCAACTAGACTCCTTATGCCTAATTTTGTTTTTCATTTCAAGGTCAAACACCCTCCCATTCGCAATACTTTGAGTTCTCAGAATATGAACCCTTTCCTTTTTGGACATAATCTTTTCCACCTTTTTCTTTTTGCTTGCTGAACATAGTCCCTTTTCACACTCAAGAATTTATTCATCAGAAAATTCCCCAATAGGAATAAAAGGTTTAGAGATTTTGAAGTGTTTTTGAGAGAGAAGAAAAGAGGGTTTTGAAAATTTCTAATTTTGGAAGGGGATTTGAATTTTCTAGGGAGATTGAAAGAAATATGGAGTATAAAGAAAGTGAAAGGGTGTATCAGGTGATAGGAACTGTTATTTGGTATTAAAATAATGGGAAAACGATCAGATACTTGGATGGCAGACACGTGAGAGTAGCAACGGTTCTCATGCATAATTTAAAATAAAATGTTAACAGTGCTAACCTTCGAGAATAGACTGGATCCCTCTCTGTAGTTTGAATGTAATTGCATAGATATGTCCTGACCTCCCTTTTCCTTTAGAACTTCCTCCATGTGTGTATACCTATAAATGGTATAAGACTGAATTTGCTAAAACATACATAATTGAAAGACAAGGATACATGCTCTCTTTGCATAGTTATTGGAGGGTTGATTGGTTCAGGTAGGATCCATTCAGTCGAGTTTCAACATTCCTAATCTTTAATTTGTTTATCTCGACCAGGTCTTCTAAGAGATCAGGCTGCTGTTTGATCCATGAGTTGAGCACACCAAGCTGCATCTGCTACATACTCTGCCTCAGCTGTTGTAAGAGCAACCAAATCTTGCTTTTTAGTTCCCCATAAAATGAGAGATGAGCCTAGAAAAAATCCATTCTTGAGGTAGTCTTTCTATCAACTTGATACCCAGCATAATCATCATCACTATATTCCTCCAAATCAAAAAGTTTCCTGATGGACAGGATAGAACCAAGTCCTGTCTTCTTCAAATGTATTAGGATTCTCTTAGCAGCCTTCAAATGTGATTCTTTTGGACAAGCTTGGAAACTTGCATAAATCCCAACACTTATATCATTTACATTTGGACAAGATCTATCAACATCCAACTTGAAGTTGGTCCCCATGGGGGTATCAATTGTCTTGGCATCCATAATGTGTAACTTCTTCAGCAACTTTTTATACATTTCTTGACAAACAAAGGTACCTTTAGAAGTTTGCTTGATCTGTAGCACTAAGAGGAAATTTAATTCTCCCATCATGCTCATTTCAAAACTCACTACTCATGAGTGAAACAAACTCTTCACACAACATCTTAAAGTTTCTCCGAAGATGATATCATCGACATATACTTGAATAATCAGCAATTCCTTTCCTTGTAATTTCAAAAAAGAGGATTTTGTCAATTTTACCTCTTTTGAAATTATTGTTGAAGAGGAACTTGGACAACCTGCCAGTTGGTCGGGGAACCAAGTGTTATACTTTGCTTCTTTCAAGCTGAGCTTGATCTGCTTCTTTATTCTCACCTTCAGAATTCACATTATCAGTTTGAACTGCATCATTTTTGTTTAGTATTGTCTACTAGACCAGGTCCCTCATCAGGTTCATCATCTGCATCAGCTTCCTTGAGATTGCTGGATTCGCGAGGAAGATATTCTTCAACAGGTTCACTGTTTAGGCCATCTCTCTGAATCCAAAACAACTCTTCCATCTCAAAATCTTCTTTGTTTTGTAACTTCCCAATTCTTTCACACTCATAAAAAATCACATGAACACTTTCTTCAATGCACACATTTTTTATTTTTTTATTTTATACACCCGATAAGTCTTGCTAGAGGAAGAATATCCCATAAATACTCTTTCATCATTATTGAGATCAAACTTCCTAATATCATTCCTCCCATTGTTCAGAACCAAACATTTACAACCAAAAGTCTTTAGGCAACTCAATTTAGGCTTTCTATTTTTAAGTAGTTTATAAGGAATTTTGTTGAGGATTAACCTGATCAGACACATGTTGGTCACATAGAAATATAATCCAAGTGAACCTTGAAAAGTCGTCTACGATCAGAAAAATATACTTCCTTCCTTCTCTTCTCTAAATCTTCACTAGACCATACAGATACATATCAAGTAGTTCAAGAGGTCTGATGATGCTCACTTGCCTCTTCTTCTTGAATGATGAGCTGGTTTGCTTCCCTTTAGCACGAGTATCACAAACTTTGTCATTTGCAAATTTTATCTTTGGCAGACTGTGAACCAAATCCCTTGACACAAGTTTGTTTTGTAGAGAAGAACTCACATGACAAAGTCTCATGTATCATAGATCAATATTCTCACCTTGAGCACTAAGAAAACTAAGTTGTTACCACAAGCAGTGTTTAAATCAGTAATATACATGTTCTTCCACCTCTTTTATATTAAGATCACCATCCGAGAGATCAAGTTGTGACCATACATTAATCTGATAAGAACTTAACTCCAGTTCCTTTATCACAAATATGTGAAACACTTAGAAAAATGTACTTCAACCTATATAGTACATAACTTCAATGTAGTGTTCCACATACTTTCAAGTCCTGCCTACACCTAGAATGTACCTTTTCTTGCCATTGACAAAACAGACACCTCCACCCTGAAGTGACTTGAGAGAGAGAAATTTTTTAGTTTTTCCAGTCATGTGCTTTGAGCATCCACTGTTCATGAACTAACACAGACTTATGTAGTTTTCCCAGTCATGTGCTTTGAGCATCCATTGTTCATGAACCAACACTGACTGATTCTACCTCCTCTTCACTTGCATAGAAAATTAGTTGTTAGTCTTGGGAACCCATTCGAGACGGAGTTCCAAGTAAGCAGATAAATAAGTGATAAGAAATTTTTTTGTCAAGTAAGGCAGTCTGGTTTTCTTCAACTTAAAACCAAAAGCACGACCATGTCCATTCTTATGCTTGTTCGCCTGTTTGGAATAATTTGAAAAACTTTCTTCATGGATTTTTCAAAATAAGACAGTTTTTTTAAGATGTCTGATAACGCTCAACTACACTACCACCATATTTGTGAAATAGAGAGCATACATCGTTGAAATGTTGCCGGAGCATTACACAATCCAAAAGGCATTCTCTTGAAGGCAAAGGTCCCATAGGGACATGTAAAAGTGGTTTGTTCCTAATCTTCCGGTGCAATGGAGATCTGGTTGTATCCGGAATAACCATCCAAAAAGTAGTACCATCCACGCCCCGCAAGCCTATCAAGCATTTGGTCTATAAACGACATTGGGAAATGATCTTTCTCAGTCCATGCATTTAATTTCTGATAGTCCATGCATACTCGTCAACCAATGACCGACCTCACAGGTACAAGTTCACCTTTTTCATTTGGAACCACCGTGATGCCTCATTTCTTTGGGACACAATGTACGAGACTTACCCATTTGCTATCCGTAATAGGATACACCACACCTGCGTCTAACAACTTGATGATTTCTTTCTTCACCACTTCTTGCATAGGCAGATTTAGTCTTCTTTGATGCTCAACTCTTGGTTTGCACTTACTATCCAATTGGATTTTATGAGTGAAAAGCCCGGGAGGAATCCCCATAATATCAGTAATTGTCCATCCGATGAATTTAATGTATCATTTTAACACCTCGACCAACAATTTCACTTGTCACTCAAGCAAGTCCGCAACAATAATGACGGGTAAATTGTCTCGCTTCGAAGAATACATACCGAAGATGGGATGGGAGTGCTTTCAACTCAAGCTTTGGAGGTTCTTCAGTGGATGGTTTAGCCGGAGGACTCTCTCATTTTTCAGATCAATATCAAGCTTCATTGGATTTTTAGAATGAGCACCTAATCCCGATAGAGCATCCACAACTTCATCATACCCTTGCACTTCATCCTCATCATAATTTGAAAGAACAACATCTAGGGGTTCACTCATGCACATCATTTCACTCACACTAGCCACTACTTCATCAATCACATCAATCGTTGAGATCATATGGATGTCACTAGGTTGCTTCATTGATTTGCACACATTGAATGTAGCCTCCTCATCATTTATTCAGAACTTTAACTCACCACTTTCAATATCCACTAGAGCTCTTTCACTTGCTAAAAATGGTCTACCCAAAATAATAGGCACCTCCGCATTAATCTCACAATCCAAAATAACAAAATCAGCCGGAAAAATAAATGTATCCACCTTCACCAAGATATCATAAAGTATTCCAATGGGGTATTTAATAGACCGGTCAGCCATGAGAAGTCGCATTGTTGTGTATTTAGGTTCGCCCAGCCCAAGTTGTTTGAAGATAGCATACAACATCAAGTTAATACTCACCCCGAAGTCACACAAAGCTTTGTCAAATTGAAGCATTCCAATGGTACACGGGATGGTGAATTCCCCCGGATCCTCTTTCTTTTTGATCACATCGCTAGACATAATAGCACTATAATTATAAGAAACTTCAATTGTTTCAAAGTCCATACTTCTTTTCTTGGTGACTAGTTCTTTCATGAATTTTGCGTATCCCGGCATCTCCAATAATGCTTCCACTAAAGGAAAGTTTGTGGAAAGTGTCTTGAACACAGATAAAAATTTCTTGAACTTTTCATCTTCATTTCGCTTTTTGAGCCTTTAAGGAAAAGGAAGATTGATTTTGGGAAACTGTTTTACCAACTTTGGAGAAGATGTAGCCCCTTCTTTTGCTATTTGCAGCTCTTCGGTGGTGCTTTGCCTTGGGTTGTCTTCCTCCTCTTCGAGCATGCTATTCTTCGGTGCTTGGTCGGACCTCTCTACATCAATGATGTCTTTCGCTTCTCCACTAGTGTTTGCCCCATCATTCATCTTCACATCACCACCTGCTACTTTCCCACTTCGTGTCAAAACTACCAAACATTTGTCATGATCAACCTTTGAATTTTCTATATCATCATTTGCATACCTTCCAAATAACTTGGGTTCTAGTTGGGTTGGATGTTGGCTTATTTGACATTCAAGTTGCTTGATCGAATCTGCGTGAGAGTTTACTTTATTATTCAAGGATGAGAAATCAACGTTCATTTCTTTAAGCATGTCATCAGATCCTTCAACCTTATCTAGAATACGTGATAGCAATTCATCCACTCGAAGGCTCCCTAAACTTCCCCTAGACTTTGGGCTATCACTTGTTTGCATGTGATACACATCATGATTGTCTTTTCTCCTCCAAAAGCCATGTTGGTCAGCCCAATCTTGATTGTAACTTCTCCGCTCATCTTTAATAAATGTGTTCCAACCTTGATTCCCACCTGACTTTAAAGAGTCTGAGTGAGAATCTTCCTCTATTATTGACACTTCTTTCACCTCATTGTTTTCAGAAATACCTCTCATCACTTGTTCATTTAGCAACCGCATTTGAGACATCATCTTGGCTATCACGTAGTCTCGTTCTTGGTTTTTTTGTACCTGCTCTTTTGTCAGCCTAAAATTCAAGGGAGACACCTGATCTTCCTTAATGTACCACTTATAATTGATCTTTGTCATTTCGTCGAGGAGAGTGGATGCTATAAAAAATAGTTTCTACATGATTCCTCCTCGAGCAAGTTGGTCAGCCATCCCTTTGTTTATTGAGTCGAGACTCTGATAGAAGTATTGTAGCAACACGTTGCTCGGGAGTCCATGAGTTTGTCACTTGAGCAGCAACTTCTGAAACCTCAACCACTTTTCATGAATCGGTTCCCCATCTACCCGTTTAAAGTTCTAATATGATCCCTTAGCTTCATCATCCTCGAGGGAGGGCAAAACTTGACATTGAATAGATCAGTGAGTTCTTCCCACGAAGTGATTGATTCTCTTGGTAACTCTGCCAACTATTTCATTGCCAACCCCCATTAAAGAGAATGGGAACAACCGAAGTCTGACCGACTCTTGTGATCACATGGACCACACACGTCCATGAAGTTTTGGATATGCTCATAGGGATCCTTATGAGCTAACCTTTCAAACGAACCCATTATTTGCAATAGCTGCAACATCGTGCTAATCACATGGAAAACCGTGTTTCCCACGACCAGAGGTAAACGAATAGCACCTACACCACCCAATTGAGCTTCATTAACATAATTCAAGTTACCGATGCCATCTTGATGTCCAAGTTGGCTAGCATTACTCCCGTTCACACTCATCTCGTCTCCTATTCACAAGCAGCCAACATAAAACACAAAACAAATTAAGTCGATTCAACTACAAACAAGATTATATCACAACTAGACTTCACTAAAAGAATTCTAAACACCACTCCCCGGCAACAACGCCATTTTTTATAACGCTCAACTACACTTCATCCAATTCTAAGTGTAGACGATCGCAATCTAGTATAAACCCAACGAAGAGTTGGGGTCGATCCCACATGGAGTGATACGGTAGAGAATTCAATTAGGAAGTGAAAGGCATGTTCTAATCGATTGTAGGAATATAATTTATCGAAACAATTAAAGTAAATTGCAGGGATTGAAAACTAATGTCAAATGAGGGATTTGATTTGTCAACTAACAGCTACAAAATCAGGGAAGTATTTAAGAAGAAAGGGATCATTGGAGATGTGATCGATTAATTGCCAATTTCGCTATACGGGTGATTACTAATTACCAAAAGTTGTTGAATCTTAGTGGGTAGGCTAGACTATAGATGCAATAGCCATCTCTCGATCAACTATCACGATTCAAGCGAGTTCTCTCGAACCTCAACAAGCATACAATTAAGAACAACCCAAAACCTCAATTTACCTACTCTCTTGAGCTAGATAAGTAGGATTGAATTAAGACTAACTCTTTCGAGTTGAATCCCCAACAACCCAATCACTACAACCATCAATTGATAACCTTAATTATATAACCTCTTTCTCAAGCAAGCATAGAATACTAGACTAGAGCTACATGGGTAACTACAATTCATGCATTAAAACTCAGTTATCAATCAAACCCACTTCAAAACAACAATTAAATCAGTAATTACTAACACCCATACACTAATTGAGGAAATTAATCACATAATTACACCCCCAAGAATAGGGGTTTTAGCCACGCATTATAAAGAGCAAAAAAAATTACCAACTATATTTTCCATAAGATGGGTAACGAAGTTCGAGTCTTCACAATACTTCAAATTCACCTTAAAATCAAAACCCAACTTCAAACTTTTCTCAAAAACTCAATAACTAGTGTTTGGAGTAAAAAACCAGAGTCTAACAATGTTAGGATATTAATTTCTCTTTTTGAAAATCAATTTATACGTTCCCAGATTTTAGCCTCTTGGGCCATTCAGTGGTATAAGTCGAGTGTCGCCGACCTGGTTGGCGACGCGCCAAATGCTCCTCTCCATCACCTTTTTAGCTTGAGTCTTCACCCTTTATGTGCTGTGATTTTAGGCAATCGAGGTCGAGCTCGCTGACCTGATTGGCGATGCGCCAATTGTCCTTTCTCATTGCCATTTTTGCTTGTATCTCCACTAATTATTCTATAACTTTAAGTGGGTTGAGTCTCCTTCGCCGAAGGATACGTTCCACTGCCGAGTTGTCTTTGTCCAAGGGTTGGCACGCTGTAACTTTAGGCGAGTTGAAGGACCACTCGGCGATCTTCAGCGTTGCTTTTCTTCAACTGGTTCAATTTTCTACTTTCTTTTGCCCGGTAATGTCCTTGTCTTGCTCTTTTCTCTTCCTTGTTGTAAATCAACACATAAGCATCAGTTTAGAGCACAAAATAGGCAATGAGGACACTAAAACTATAATTATCAAGCCCTAAATGAGTCAAAATCCCAGACTCATCAATGTCCATTTCGATCACAATGCACACATATCAAATTATCAGTAATAGAAACATATTTGTTGTGAGGATTGTATGGGGGGTCTATCTTCTCACCACCCAACTCTTTTTTACTGTTGTTACCCTGACTAATTAAATTCGTAAGCATTTTAGAGGAAATGGTCCATTTTAGGGATTTGTTCAGTTCCTCTTTTACACGAACTAGGTCCCTCTCCAACACAAGATTTCTTTCTAGAGCCAATTGCATCTTCATTTCAGTAGTGCACAACTTATTTTCAAGCTCAAGCTGCAAGCTGCTGGTCTCGTTATTTCCTTTAGAAACCGTTGTAGTCACCCTTTTTATCTTTTCCTTCAGTTCTATACTTTCAGCTTCTAGAAAAACCATTTGTTTTTCAATATTAGATATTTGAGTAACTAGAGCAATTTTTCCTACTTAAGAGATGTCTAGGATATTGTCCAAGAGATCATTCTCAGTGGTTAGTTCAATGATCAAATCATTTAGTACAACAACTAGCTTTCTCAATTTACTAGTGGAAGGTTTGCTTGAAGTCAGATAAGGTTACCTCTTCATTATCATCTTCATCATCTGACTTTTCCATGAAAGCAAACATAGAGTCAAAGATTTCTTCTTCATCTTTTACTTCGAGCATAAAAGCACCATTAGGGTGTTCAGATTCGTCTGAATCACTTAAGGAATTTCCCAAGACAGCGAGAGCTTTCTTTATCACCTCTCTCTTGAAAAAGAGCACTTTTTAGTGGAGCCTTAGCACGTGAACCCATAGGAACAGGGCCCTTCTTCTTTGCAAAAAAACGTCTGAATTATCATCACATCAGTAGGCGCAGAAAGCAAATCTTGGTATTGACTTATTGAAAATCTCAAAGAGATTGCTTAGACAAATCAACAACTATTGGTCTTCTGCTTGACCTGTCAACGACCTGGTCCCTTCTTTTATCCTTGTCTCTTCCTTTTACAGCATTAGTCATATAGACATTTATAGGCTATTCAAATTCATCTGTGAGTTGCTTGAGGTATTTTCTCAAATATCTAGAGTTCTCTTTCCTTTAGATTCAGCCGCTGCACTTCCTCCCGATATGTTTGTAATCGAATCCCACCTTTTGTCTATACCTTTGAGAACGAGACCGTCCTTTCTTCTGTGCATCTCATTAACTTTAAGATGTTCAAATAGAGCATCCAGCGTCAGTACTTCAGGATCCCCTGTCTCATAGACAATATCAACTTCATCCGTTCAAGATTTGGGAAGAATTTCCAGTATCTTAGTGACCTTCTTGCACGCAGAGACATGTTTTCCCAGGAACATAAGATCATTTATAATGGTGGAGAATCTAGTACGCATTTCATGAATAGATTCACCTTCTTTTATGGTGAAGCTTTCAAACCAAGTAGTGAATAGATCTAGCTTAGATTTCTTTGTTTGCTCAGTACCTTTATACACTATTCTCAATCGATCCCAGATTTCCTTGGCTAATTCACAAGACGAAATCAGATCATATTCATTTGCTCCAATGCTACACATTAATAGCTTCCTGACTTTGTGAATTTTCTCAACTTTCCTTTTTGTCGGAGTTATTATATTACTGTCGAGTTTTGGGAACGACCTTTGTGACATCCCCATCTTTTACTTCTATAGTTGGAACATAGGGACCTTCACAAATAACATCCCATATCTCAATGTCCTCAGCCATGAGATAGTCATACATGTGAATATTCCACCATCTATAGAACTGACAATAAATAAGATGTGGTCTTGTAGGAGACTGACCTTTTTGCAAGTTTAGTGGAGTCGCCTTTCTTCGCATGAATCTCTCTCTTGGTGTTAACCAGATAGAGAGCCTAGACTCTGGATACCAATTTGTGGAATGTATGCGTCTATCAATGATCACTGGACCAGGTCCCAGACATAATAATAGTGCGAAAAATAAATAGCTCAAAGTAGATCAGACACAAGGATTTTACATGGAAACCCCCTTGCTTAAGGGAGGTGAAAACCACAACCTGTACTCACAGGATTTCAATCCAAACTCTATTTCACTCAAACATAGCAAAGTTTCAGATTACAAACTCTTGCAACCTAGGAATTAAAACTCTTTAATCCCTTCCCCCTTAATGTAGAAACTCTGCTACAAAGGAAACCAAGCAATAACTCTATTGCACACTAAACCAACTAACTCTAGTTGATAAACACTTTAAGAATCCAACAAGGCTAACTCTAGCCACCAACTCAGATCTCAAAGATAAGAGCTAAACAAGTAGCAACTCTGCCGCACCCACACATCAACTAACTCTAGTTGACACTGCTAGACAACTCTACCCAAGAGAACATTAAAATAATGATGTAACAAGGCTTGATTAAAACATACATGACTCGACCAACTAACTCTAGTTAATACGACTCAAACTAAAGACTTCGACAAGCAACCGATCTACTATCCTTTATAACTTTGGAGTAGATTTACAATATAAGAACATAAGACACAAAGCTCAAATACAACAAGGACGATTCATCACTCCATCAGGTCCTTGTTGAGCATGAGTAGTGTTCTTCCTTGAAGATAGCCTTTTCTTTGTGAGCTTGTGAATTTTTAGAAATTCAAAACTTTGTTTGCCAAATATTAGGTTTCTGTTTGGATAAGAGACTATTATCAAATGAACACAAACCTTTGGGACAAAGTCATTGGCTGAGAGCCTGCTACTCTAAAAAGTCGTGCACCAACCATGTCAGATTTGACAGCTTTTAGACAACTGTCTTTTGTCCTTTTCATGTACGCAATATTTTCTCAACCAGGTCCCTTGTTCGATCCGAAAATTTGTTAAATCATCAAAACTTCAAGTCAACTTAAAATAATTAGGTGCTACGGTAAGATTTGACAATTTCTTTTGAAAATCTTGTTAAATCTTTTTTCACGTTCTAATCTACCCAGTAACTATGAATAGTAATATAGGCAAACCTCTAAGACTCTAGCGACCCCTAGAAGACAAGAAGTCAAACCACTCTATTGAAGACTCGACTATCCTACCTAACATGTCTATTTGGTTATTGTTTGGGACTTGTAGACATGAATGCAGCGCTCCCAGACAATAGGGTGTCAATATGAAATAATGTACCGAGTATGTAAGGTAAGTGAAAGTTTAAACTAAAGCTAATGCCATAAATACTGAAAGTAGTCTTATATGAGGGTCAAAGGTATTTTGTGCATCATACTTATTAGCTTTTGAATCTAAAAATAATGAAACTGTAAATATTCAAGTGTGGAGTCAGATACTAGCTAGAAAATACTTACGTATTCTCGACTTAGCCTTACAAACCATAACAAACTGAGCAGTTTGTTTATCTGAATTGAGCTAGCTAATTATGTTTTCAAATAATGAAGTACAGGGGGAAGTAGGTCATAAATAGTCATAATCCAGACTAACTATTCTTGGCATAAATCATACAACCATAGCCAAATAATAACCTAACCAACCCCCTAATCATGACAGGCACTAACATCAAACCAGACCATCTACATATCCCTATTGGTAATACTCTATCCCCATATGCAATCGTACTTCTCAATAGCCCCTCAACCATTGCATATATAGACCCTTAGACAATCTATATATATCCCCTTAGGAAATCTGTGTATAAAGCTCCTTAGGCAATCTGTATATATAGCCTCTAGTCATGTTCCTGAGTTACACCAACCCCCAATATGAGACATCAATGAGTAGTTTTTCTAGAGCAAGTTGAATTCGAAAATTTAAGGAATTATGTCAAAAGGTCAAAGGATAGCTTAAATTAGAGCTCAAATAACTTGAGGTAGCTAATTAATTTTCTATCGATGAACGACTAAAGCATCCAAATATTTTCCTACTAAATTCTAATTTCACAATATGCATATATCTTGAATTCAGGCTCAAATAGCTTGAAATAGGTAATTAATTTTCGATCAATGAACTAATAAAGTATCCATATATTTCCTACTAAATTCAACTTTCACAGTATGCAACATGTCACCAAGAAAATAATCAACATGTTGAATTCACGGTAAATGAAAACAAGAGAATCTGAAAATATATATAATATAAAGACATAGTAGGTATTGATTACAATATACATAACTTAAAGTCTGATTAGATTTGTAAATCAATATATTGTCAGTGTATAGAGATCTTAAACATTCTAAAACCGCCTTCTTTACCTATACTTAAAATTTAACTAGCATGATGACAACAAGAATAAAAAGTCAGTTGTAATTTCATTTTTGGAGTTAAATAATGGAAACTTAAAAGGTAGGTATTTGGAAAATCCAACATAACATAAAGTAAATATATGAAGAAAAGTAACATAGTTTATGCAGATAATAATTAAAATCCAAGTTTTACAATAGTTGCATGATTAGACTTGAGAGAATACTAAAAACAACTAGTTCATGATTACCACTTAATCCTTTCATTAATCACTTTTCAATCCCAATCTAAGCTCCAAATCTAGGCCATTCCGATCTTTGTAGTTACAAAGATTATCTAGTTTGGATTCAAATTCGGAAAACAACATGTCATATCCTTTGATGTCTTCAATGAAGTGATCAATTATCTTCGATATCATCGTAACCTGTCAAAGGGGATGGGCGAGAAAACACGTGAGTCATAAAATATAGAAAATAACTATTAACAATGTTACACGAATTCAGAAATATTTTTAAAGTATTTGGGTAGTATGTAGTCAAATAGTAGAAAATGAAAACTGACATCTTCTCCAAATTTAGCATATTCATTTAGCAAGTCTCGTAGGATAGCTCGTTGTTGCTCAGGATTGTTGCTAGCAGCACAAAATTGTTCCTTCAAATCCACACATATTTGAAAATTCTCTGAATACACTACAAGAAAATAGAGATATGACGACACTATACAAATGTCGTATTAAGCTGTTTAAATGTCGTAAATTCATTTTCCGACATTTAGTTTACATTTACTTCAAATGTTGGAAATTTGAGTGTCGTAAATTATTCGACACTTAAGAAAATGTCGGTAATTATTAAGCGACATTTAGTTACGACATATACAAAAATGTCGATAATAAATCAACGACATTTATTTATGACATGCACAAAAAATGTCGAGAATAAATTAATATTTATTTACAACATATACCAAAAATGTCACTCAATTTCCAAACATTTAGGTTAATGACGGTATTAAATAAATGACATATAAAAAATATCAGTTAAATTTTTTTACATTTAGATTAATGTTGGTAAAAAAGTTTTTCTGACATTTATAAATGTCA